>JAKGSA010001175.1:0-95143 GCA_033558755.1 Philaethria dido | reverse complement strand
AGTAGCAAATGGCTTTGCTAACATACGAGTACTGAAAATAAGTGAACAACCTTAGCAAATCCAATCTTAGAAATAAATGAGTGACTGTGAAAAATGAACCTTCTTGCGTGTCGATATGTTATTAATGGAATTTCAAGAACTTTAATCCACGTAGCGACATTTTTTGCTTCTTTTTTATTATATGTATACATATGTATGTATACAGGTTCGATGGCAGTTCTTAACGATGTTATTTTCTTTTTTTGTTAATTTTTACAAGAAGTATTTTTGTTGTTTAATTTAAATTTCTTCTTTCTTCTTCTTTAACTTCACGCTGTAACCCACATATAGCAGGGTAGGCAGAGGGAACCAGAGAACCTAGTGTTAAGACACTCCATTCTCTTTCAACAATTCCGTTCCCCAGTTTCCGCCGAATTGAGGCGTTGCGTGTTGAGTGGCGGAATTCAACGCCGCGCTTTGCCTTGAGTTTAAATTTTCCCAGGGAAAATATTGCTTGATGATAATGACGATATTTGGTTAGATAAATTTTATTAAAGTTAGAGTAAGACACCGTCTGTCTATAAGAGCAACTGGACGTAGATTCTTTCTCCGCTCGAATTATATTAAAATTATTTTCTATATTCTGTTCTGGTCGTGATAAACTGCGACATTGAATTGCGAACTCAAAGCAATGACTCGATTTCGGGTGAAAAGTAGTAAACAGAGTGTCATGGCACTGCGGCGTTCCCTTTGACTATTCTTTTATGCGGAAGAAAGCGTAAAAATATAAAACTTTTTTTTTTAACTTTACTCTGTATCCTGCATTTAGCAGAGTAGGCAGAGGGAACTTTAGAACCTAGTGTTAAGACACTCCGTTCTCTTTCAAGAATTCCGTTCCCCACTTTCCGCCAGATTGAGAAATATAAAACTATTATACATAAATTAATATTCTTTAATAATGTAAGTTAACTTGATTTTAGTGCAAGTTTACAGGGACATACTATATATAAACATATCTTATATGCAATCAAAAATTCGTCCAGTCTTAACAAGATTTAAAGAACCATCAAAATTGGTTTACCCAGTAAGAAGTTATGCGCTAGCACACATAAAAAATACAGTCGAATTGATAGCGTCTCTTATTGATGTCAGTTAAAAACGTACTCAAATGAGAAGGACTCCTTAACAATCCATGGATTCACCGTGAGAGTGCCGCGCCCATCGCGTTGCAGAGAGAGGAGTTTGTAGAGGGCCTGGGACTTATGACGCAAGTGTAGGTTTAAGGGGCCCTTTTAAAATAAGCATCAAACGTTCACCTCTAATGTACGTGCTACTCTCTCTCTCTGCCGTCTTTGAATTTTTTCTAAAAATGAACTGATGATAGCTCTAGAAGCCTAAGACTAGAAAATCCGTAACAATTATAATATAATTTCATGTACGAATAATAAGTGGTTACAACGAAAATGTATGTTATGAAAACGGAGTGTCTTATCACTAGGTTCTCAGATTCCCTCTGCCCAATCTGCTGCGTGCGAGATACAGCGTGAAAGTAATTACAAGGAATATCGAAGAATTATAATTTTTATTACAATCTAGAATCGCATTCACTATAAAATCTACATCTAAGTTAACATTTCTTAATTATTTTACTATAAACTACCCAACATGCTCGCAATCTGGGGAAATCAATTAGCACCTGTTACGATGAATGCGCCAAATCGATCGCCGTTCTACCTAACTTGTACTGTGGTTGGCATGAATCCAGTTTTGTTAACAAAAGCTAATGTTTTTTGTTTACTTTACAGTGATTAGCGGAACACGGTAGATGCAACTATCTGTTGGCAATGTAAATACGAATGAAAAACGTTACTTGCGAAGTAAATTACGATTCGTGAAGAGAATTATTATGATGGAATTGATATAAATATTTCAGTTCGGTTTTTAGGTGGTTTTTGCTGTGGTATGCTAATGTAGTGAATAATTTTGTTTTTATATAGTACTAGCTGTATACGGCGCACGTTGCTACGCCAGGAACTAAAATAAATTTAAGAAAATTTTTAAGTTCATCGATGACATACAGACAAACATTCATTTTTATATATTCCTCTGTGTAAAAATACATGATCATAATGATTTTCATGACAATCGGTTCAACGGGGCAGAAATTGCTAGTCTGCAGCTCCACCTGATTGCGAATGGCATCAATGAGCATATTATACAAATCCGTGTATATCCGTGTATATATACACGGATATATATATATATATATATATATATATATATATACAAACACAAATAAATATTACACACATACGAATATACATAAATAACTATAAATATATACTTATATGTCACATACATACTTAAATAACCACACACATACACATATATATAAATATAAAAATAAATAAATAATAATAAAGTAAGATAATACATAGAGTACAATGTAAGATAGTGTTTTTTAAGACGATATTTAAATATATTAAGAGATGACGACTGTCTGATGTAACGTGGTAGTTCGTTCCATAGCTTTACTGCCTTAACAGTGAATGATTCACTGTAGCATTTAGTGCGGCACAGTGGTACCTCCAACACATTGTCATGTCTTGAACGAAGATTGAGAGTTAATAATGGCTTTTAAACTTTTTTCCCGTATAAAGTTTTGTGGTATACAATATTCAATATTCCCTGGCATATGTTTCGTAAAAGGGGATCGAATTTTTTTTTTTCATAAATCTTACATATGTATTTAGATTAGGATAGGTAAAACAGCCAGGTTCAGTTTAGACTGGATATCGCTTATGATAATTTCACACAAAACCATATACAGTTTCATTATCTACTGACATATTATCTATCTCTCATTAATTCTATTTAGGACACGGCATCTTAATTTACAAGCTTAGCAAAGGTATTTAAAATACTAACCCAGTGGGAACCAAACCAACAATTAATAATATAAAAGGAATGATCAACTTTTAAACTGTACCGTTATAGCGATTTAAGCACATATGCAATTAAGTCAGAGTAGAGTCTTTAGGATAACTGTTCACTATATATTTTATAGAAATCTTGACTGAGAAACCATAATTTACTCTTTTATTTTTAAAGTATGTTTTATTACTTAAATAACAATAATTAAATTTATTTACAAAGTATAAAAAGAAACACAGTTTTATTTTAATTAAGCCTTAGTTTATTATTAATATTTTTAACATACAATTACGACTCCCATACAAACAATCAAACATCGACGTGAAATTCCATCACTAACTAACGAATGTTTCTCTCCCAATCATGTGCGAATCTACGATACAATTCCATGCAAGCCCTCGCATCTTGTACAGAATCGTGTTCGCCACTTTGTATTACTTTTCCAAGATGATTCTGGGCGAGAGTCTTTAACGCAACCGGCTGATTGTTCTTCATCTGTAAAAATATATATATATATTTAGTACCAGGAACATAATACTCGGAATGTAATAAACAGAATTTTTCTTGTATAACAAGAAAAATTAAAATCTCGAACCGTAGATTCCATAACACTTAAAATAAAATGTTTTTTCAAGAACAACTAAGTCTTCAAAAATAACTTTGATAATGGTACAAAGGAAATGAAATATTTTACATCCAAAAAAGCGCCCTTGTAAAATAAAAAATCACATAATACTTTATTACACGGTCAGTATAGCACATGGCAACAACGCCACGTGGCATTGCGTCACAATTATTCACGAAGAAACCGACATCAGCTTTGATGGTGCCCGGCAATTTGGCTTACAACCCTACTTGAAAGTATGCAACATCATATATTAAGACAAGAAATTAATACTTACTAATAATGGGTACTGCGCCAGATCGCGTTGATTCCTTTCTGGATGAGATATACCCAAAACTTCCAGATCGAACTTCAAGGAATGGCCTATTAAAATGTTACCATTCAATACCGAAATGACTGCATTTCGTACCCGATCTAAATTGTCGCCATTTTCTAAGTCCCTCTGTCTAATGCCGCTAACAAAACCTCTGTAATCCGTGACAGGGGCACTTGGTTTTACATATTTGTCCAAAACGACGCGCCCATCCTGATCAACGATTGAGACACGCGCTAGCAAACTCCTGTTACCGCTGCCGACCATTTCACAATCTATGGCGAATTTCGACATCTTGAAAAGTTAAAGTTTAAGTAAAAAATTATAATTTTCAATCTAATTCTCTTCACTGAATCAGGAACAAAGTGAGTTTAAATTGCTAAACTCCTTGTATTTATACTAACGCGGAATATTTACGTTGCAGTTTCGGTAAATTACTCGCCATAGACAAAATGACCTCATATCTTATACAGAGTATAAATATTGTATTACTAATAAAGTAATCTAATCTTATAATGTAATCATACAAATCGATACTGAGGCACAAGTATGATCGTGTATGAAATACTGCTCACTTATGGACGGCTCTGCCAAATACCACCACATTGCTTGGAGTCGATTGAGACAGGCCAGGGAGGTTAAACGGTGACGAGACCCTCGTCGATACTCAACTGTGCAAAGGCTTAGTCAATGGCGCAGGGTTACCTCGCTGTCAGGTTTTACGTATATTTCCTGAGAATGCTGTCGCCAGTCGGAGGACGAACCTCCTACCAATTGCCTACTGGGATACCTACCTCTTTACGGGACGCTTATCCAGCAGCGGAGGAATTGTATCCTTAACCCCGTCCTCAGAGACAAATCACTTCACCAATGTCAAGTGTCAGAAGAACACATGAAGGAGAATTGATCAGCAGAAAGGATTAACGCTAAGGAGAGATTGCATGTTAAAAAAGAGATTAAATTTTTCTTTATTTCCATCATTTATTTAAATTTTTTGACATTTTGAAAGTCCCCAGCCATATATTTTCGAACCTCATTTCTGGCGCTTCTATGCACTGTTTCAGGTATGGCGCGAGTACTGTGCGCTCCAGCCTGCTCTCAGTTCCCGCAGCAGGTACCTTCCATGCTTTACAAAGAAAGCGCAAGATGCGATAAACGCATGCTGCTGTCCCGCGCTTATAAAGAAACAGAGTGCGTGAGTAAACCCGCAGCAGCAGACACTTGTTCCTCATGCATTTCTGACACATTGAGTATTGCGTGTTGAGTAACGGAATCCAACGCCGCGCTTGCCTTGTTACCAAACCCAATGGAAAGTCGAAATACAATTTACATTTCCCTGGAGTGGAATCGAACCCACAACTCCGTCGCGTTTATGGTCGCACGCATGTGCCTCAAGACACGACAGGCGTACAAATAGTACTGATATGTTATTCTAATTTTTAAGCGATATCTTTATACAGCTTCATCTAGAAATGTTCAGTAGTGTTTGCGTGATAGAGCAACAAACATACTAATAAACTCCTTCTGCATTTGGCACAAAACAGGAAATTATTTAACAGTTTAGGTAGAAAGTGGAGAACGGTTAAGCCTTGAACACTAGCTCCCAGGTTCTCTCCTGCCTACCCCTATGTAATGGGATACAGCGAAGCCATATGTTTAGGTGAAAAACAAGGTACCATACCTCATATTTAAAAATAATTAATTCATTATAATAAAAAGTTATAAACATTTCATATTGTGAGTATAAATATTATCTTAAATAAACAAGTGTAAACGCGTTATTAACGCAAGCCGGTGTAGAGACGTATATGTCACTCATAAACATGATGTCAAACCATAGTAGTGTGATTTATTCATAGAGAATAGTTAGGCTAGCAGTGCTTTCAAAATTAGAATTTTCATGAAAATCATGGATGGAGCATGAGCTTACAATATTCATAGCCTATATAGAGAAAGAGTGGAAATGATAATATTTGTTTTTAAAAATGCAGAAAAAGTATATTAAATTGTAATGTAAAATAAATGTTGTATGTATTATTGACATAGGCGGTTCTATTGATCCATAAAGTTTATATAAAGTTTATTAGTTGTATTACATTATTTTCAAAAGACAACGCGCTGTTAAACGCAAGGTCGTAACGGGGACACTAGGTTGAAGCGTAATTTACAATGTATTTTTATGTATATCATTTCTTTAAAAATGAGGAATCATCACTCCTTCTCTATATAAAACTATAAGTGTGCCAAGTTTCATGCTCTCTACACGCAATTTCAAAAAGGGATACTGTACAAAGTTTTTCTTCACGTATTTATATATAGATAATAACTATGAGACCAGAATGTGTGACTGTAAACGTGATTGGTTGGGAGTTCATACAGATTCATGAGAGGGAATTATTATATTAAATTATTTTCATTCCTTCTGCTGTAGTAAGGGAAAACGTTTTAAGTGCTGAGTTCCGCCTACTTAACAAGTATCAGTGCATTTTTTTTCTCTTTTAATTTTTTTTTTTTTTTTAACTTCACGTGCTGTATCCCATATAGCGAGTGTAGGCAGAGGGGAAACAGAGAAATTCGAAGTGTTAAGACACCTGCCCTCTTCTTTCAACAAATCCGTTCCCTCAGTTTCCCTGCCAGATTGAGCATTGCGTACTGAGTGGCGGAACTTAACGCCGCACGTTACCTTATTATTGAAACCCAGGAAATGAAAAATTCCATTTCCTGAGCGGGAAGCGAACCCACAACCTGTCGCGTTTACACACGCTTGTGCCTTTAACACATGACAGGCGACAGACGGACAAGCTTTCTAATACAATAATTAAAAATATTTCAAACTTAAAATAACTAGATATAGAAGTCTGTTTTAAATATCAGGTGATTTTCAATTTTAATTTTTTAGGCCTTATCGGTGTCACATCACTACTGGCCGTGACTCTATAACGTCACTACAAAATCGAATTGGGACTCAAAATATATTGTTTCAAAACTCTATTTTCTCTTTTATTTCTTCTTGTTTTCAAATTCAATTCCTCATTCTTCCATTTAGTTTTCAAATTTATATTTCTATTGCGAATTGACAATTGATTGACAGGTTTATTTTCTACCATTTTGGTAGTTTTCCTTCGTTTACTGGCAACATTGGTTTTTGACGTTGTTCTACGTTTTGGCGGTTTTTTTGAAATATTGTTGCCATTTAATTCGTTATTATTAGTGATTTTAATGTCATAACTATTACACTTCCTATCAACTTCATTTAAATATTGATTTTTAAAACTTTCTACATCTATGTCTCTATTTTTCTCTATGACTTCATCAAATGGGTTGAATTTTAGACACTTTTGATTATCATTCTCTAAAAGTATGTTATTATTTTTAATTTCAACTAAATCTACGTTAATAATTTCATCGTTTTCCGATATTTCCATGGAATCGTTTTGTATGTTAACCTTTTTTAATTTCGGTTTTTCTTGTTTTATAACATCTTCATCTAAAATGTCACTTTTTATAGTTTTTTCTTGTGTATCTATTATTTCAGATTCTGTCTCGGGTTCCATTTTTATAGGTAATTCTGGAATTTCTGGTTTTACCTGTAAAATTACAACATTTTTATATCTAAGTCATAACAATATGTTGTTTATATTTTTCTATGTATGTAACACCGATCGTGGCGCAGAGGTACAAGCGTGCGACTGTAAACGCGACAGGTTGTGGGTTCGATTCCCACTCTAGGAAATCGAATTTTTCATTGAAAGGAAAGAGTGCACTATTATAATATTTTTTTAAATAATGCATAAAAAATATATTAAATTAATAAAATAAATATAACACACTACAATGGTTTGACATCCATGTTTATATAGAGACATGTACATTGTATAAGGCAGCGCGTTGTTAACGCGTTAACGGGGACATTAGTATATATAAAATATAACTTACAATTTCTTCCAAAGAACACTTCTTGGGAGAATTCCATTCTCGTATCTCTTCTTTAGTTTTACAACTCTCCTTTGATATATTATTCATTAGAAAATCTTCTAAAACATTCCTGAAATTATAATTAAGATTAAAAAAAAAACCTAAAACCTCCTTCTTAAATTGTGGGTTCGATTCCCACTCCAGGTATATAAGTATTTTCATTTTCTGGGTTTGGCAACAAGGCAAAGCGCGGCGTTGAGTATATATATTTAGGGAAGCCAATGTATATTTAGGGAAGCCGGTTTATATATTTAGGGAAGCCGGTATATATATTTAGGGAAGTCGGTATATATATTTAGGAAAGCCGATGTATATTTAGGTAAGCCGGTATATATATTTAGGGAAGCCGGTATATATATTTAGGGAAGCCGATATATTTAGGGAAGCCGGTATATATATTTAGGAAAGCCGATGTATATTTAGGTAAGCCGGTATATATATTTCGGAAAGCCGATGTATATTTAGGGAAGCCGGTATATATATTTAGGGAAGCCGATGTATATTTAGGTAAGCCGGTATATATATTTAGGGAAGCCGATATATTTAGGGAAGGTGGTATAGGATGTCAAGGTAATTTGTAATTTCAATATCGAATTTTGGCGATGACCTTTATTTTTCGGTCTAAAAGATGTCAGAGTATTATTTTTTATGTTTCAACTATTCTTTCCTAGAAACATTTTCTCTTTTTTGTGTCGCTTTTTCGTTACATAAATAACCATACTCACTGTACAACTCTCCGCTTCTCAACCAGAGGCCTCGGCTTCCTGAACTTTTCCAATACTTCATTTAGAACTTTATCAAAATTCCTTATACACTTAGTGTTGTATCTCCTGTAATTTCTCTTTTCAATTAACTTTATTGGCGTTGGACAATTTATTATGTGTGATTCTCATTATTTTCAAAATACGTTTTTTGGTGATTTCAAATTTAATTCTTGACGGCTTAGTTTTTCAAGCTGATACTGTAAATATAAAAAAAAAAAAAATAATAAAATATAAAAAGGTTAGTTATAGGTTCGATTCTCTCTTTAGTGTAATGATTATTTTTTTTTTTAGATACACGCTGTATCCCGCATATAGACGGAAAGAACCAGAGAACCTAGTGTTAAGACACTCTGTTGCCCACTTTCCACTTAACTGACGCATTGCGTGCCGAGTGGTGAACTCAACGCCGATCTGGTTATATGAAGCGGCGTGTTAAATTACGACTTTGAAAACGCAATGTCTAGTATTTCCATCTCTCTCTGACAGTTATGTGTGTCTCTTTTGACTATGCAGTCAGTGGATACAGCGTGAAGCTTGAAGCAGCTGCTTAAAGATTTTGTTTGCGTGAAAGTGTAACAAACACGTCCTCACCAACTTAGCATCTATAATATTATTTTTTCATATTACATTCACCCAGTGATTAACGTAGTGTCTTAACACTATGTTCTCAGGTTCTCTCTGCCTACCCTGCTGAAGATACAGCGTGAAGCTAAAAAACATCGACATAACCCGAGACAGTGCGTGAGTTGCGGAACACAACGCCGTGTTCCATCTTACGAGAGTGAGGAAATTGCTTATATTGGAATCGAACCAACAACTACTTGTTTCTGTCTGAACTTGTCCCACTGCGATACCCTTTGTATTAATAATCTTAGAATAATAATTCTTGCTTACCGTTTTCATTTTTTTCATTTAAATTTTTAGATGTACTCGTAGATGTACTATAAAAAAAAAATTTATTAACATAAAAACAAAAACATATTCATACATACATAGCTTCACGCTGTATCCCGCATATAGCAGTGTAGGCAGAAGGAACCAAGTGTTAAAACACTCCGCTCCCTACTTTGCCGCGCTTTGCCTTGTTACCAAACCCAGGAAATGAAATTCCATTTACTGTAGTAGGAATCGAACCCACAACCTGTCGCGTTTACAGTCGCACGCTTGTACCTCAATACACGTTAGCAACGCGTTGTCTTTAATGTATATGTCACTTTATATAAACATGGATGTCTAACGTTGGTAGTGTGTGTAACATTTATTTTATTAATATATTTATTATGTATTATTTTTAAAAAGATTTATGATTCAAATAAAATAAGGATCCAAAGGTTTTGCTTCAAGTTTTTATATATATATATATATAAATAATTATTTAAAATACCGTCGTATCAGTGTCACAGAATCGACCTTAAATACAACTTAAGACTACAGGTTCAATTCCCACTCAATGGAAAGATCATAATTAAATTATTTACACTTTGCTCCTCTAGCGAGACAAAGCGCTGCGTTAAGTTACGCCATTCAAAAATGTCTCTAATTTAAGTGGAAAGCGGTAAACGGAGTGTCTTGACACTAGGTTCACTCTTTTTTATTGTTATTATTTATAATATTTACATACATACATACATAAATTCACACTGTACCCCGCATATTGCAAGGTAGGCAGAGGGAACCTAGTGTTGAGACACTCCGTTCCCCACTTTCCACCGAATTGAGGCATTACGTGTTGAGGGGCGAAACTCAACGCCGCGCTTTACCATATCACCAAACCCAGGAAATTAAAAATTCCATTTCCTGAAGTGGGAATCGAACCCACAACCTGTCGCGTTTACAGTCGCACGCTTGTGCCTCACACTACAGGTGTTTAAAATAACTCACGTTAAAACATTATTCCTTCCTTTAGTTCGTCGTAACGACATGCGACTCGGCATTATGGGACCGGACACTCTCGATCTAGTGTTCTGGTTTTGTGTTGGCAGCGATACTGGAAGGAAATAAATATTTGTATTAAATAAATAAACGACAGGTTGTGGGTTCAATTCCCACTTCAGGAAATGGATTTTTTGATTTTCTGTGTTTGGTAACAAGGCAAAGCGGCGTTGAGTTCCGCCACTCAGCACGCAATGCCTCAATTCGGCGGTAAGTAGGGAACGGAGTGTCTTAACTCTAGGTTCTCTGGTTCCCTATGTCTACACTGCTATTATATATGCGGGATAAAGCATAAAGTTAAAAAAAAAAACCTACAATTTAAGCCCCAGATTTTCGTGGCGACCTAAAAAGAAACGAAAAAAAAGGTCACCAGGAAAACATTGGGCATAAAATTATTAAAAAAACTGTCATCTTAAAGACCTACAAAAAAAAAGGTCAACGTCAAAATTCCATAGTGAAATTACTAAATTCCTTCACATCCTATACCGGCTTGTCTAAAAATTACTGGCTTCCCTAAATATACATCGGCTTCCCTAATTATATATACCGGCTTGCCAAAATATGTATACCAACTTTCCTATATATATATACTGGCTTCTCTAAATTTACCGGCTTGCCAAAATATATATATTGGCTTCCCTAAATATATATCGGCTTCTCTAAATTGACATATATACAAAAAAAATCTAAAATACCTTTAATAATCTCCTCCAAGCCCGCCATATCAGGTGAGGCGTGAGAACAGCTCTCACACACGAACACACGTGACGTGCCACACGCGTGATGTGAACCCGCACTACCGCATAACACACACAACTGTATATCCCAGGGCCTGGAAATTTATATAAATGTGTATAAATAAATATATCTTCACGCTGTATCCCGCATATAGCAGGGTAGGCAGAGGGAACCCAGTGTTAAGACACTCCGTTCCCCACTTTCCATCGAATTAAGGCATTGCATGTTGAGTGGCGGAACTCAAGACCGCGCTTTGTCTTGTTACCAAACCCAGGAAATGGAACGTTCCATTTCCTAGAGTAGGAATCGAACCCACAACCTGTCACAAGTAGTGTGTGTGACAAGTAGAGTAGAGTTTTTGAGTAATTCGTAATAAAGCATTTAGTATTGAATCTCAATCATTAAATTCTCTTATAGATACCAAAAATTGAAAGTAATTTCATTTTTTATACAACAAATTAAAAAAAACTACATACCCAGTCTCAGCATCGAACTCCCTACCATTAGGGCATTTACACTCATCCACACAACACACAGAGGGTCGTTCATATATTTCTGCATATGCATTCTGTTCCAATTCCCATGCAGCATCTCTGAAAATAAAAAAAATACGTAACTTAACGCCGCGGCTTATCTTGCTAGTATCCACAAAAGGTAAATTAGTTCATAAGTTGACTAAGTATATATAACATTTTAAATATTATATATACTTATTTATTTACGCGTTATTAACGCGTCAGCGGGACACTATTTATCATTATTATAATCAGAGAAAGATACTCAATCTAGTGTCAAGACACTCCGTTGGTATTTTTCGAAATAATTTGTAGTTTTAGAGTGGTAAATATTGGGTGGCGTAACTTAACGCTGCGGTTTATAATCTGCGGCAAATAATCTGATAAGTTGACTAAGTATATATAATATTTTAAATATTAATTAAAGTTAAATACAAAGAAAAATTAGTAATAAAATACTCCATTCTATACGTAAAGTGTTGGGCGAAATTAAACGCCGCCTTTAATCTAACCAGAGTGAACAAATAAAAAAAATCTCTCTCATGTGTATCGAACCCGCAACCAGTAACATTTACAATCACTACCTCACACAGACACGATGGCATATTCACGCTGTATCCCGCATATAGCAGGGTAGGCATAGGGAACCTGAGAACTGACGTGTTAAGACACTCCGCTCTCTTTCAACAATTCCGTTCCCCATTTTCCGCCGCCGAGTTGAGGCATTGCGTGTTGAGTGGCGCAACTCAACGCCGCGCTTTGCCTTGTAACCAAACCCAAGAAATGAAAATACTAAATTTTACATTTTCTGGAGTGGGAATCGAACCCACAACGTGTCGCGTTTACACGGTACACTTGTGCCTCTGTGCCACGACAGGCAAGCAAGAAATATATGATATATATAAATATATATATATATATATATATATATATATATATATATATATATATAAATATATATTTCCTTTTATGACTTAATAAACTCTTTTCCTTACAACAAATAAATAAAAATATTTAAAAAAAAAAACAAACCTATCCGGCACATAATATCCTTGTTCCAAAACAGCTTTATAGAAACACTCCTTATCGTTACAGAGAGGACATTTTAAATAATGAACACCGGCGCTTAACGCCATACGCTGAAAAAAGAAAAAAAAATTATATCTATATATAAGTACGTGAAGCAAAAACTTTGGATCCCTTTTTACGAAAATTACGCGGACGGAGGAGCATGAAACTTGGCACACTTATAGTTCATATAGCGAAAGAGTGGAAAATGATAATATTTTTTTTTAAATAATGCATAAAAAGTATATTAAATTAATAAAATAAATATTACACACACTATCATGGTTTGACATGAGTAATGTGACATATACATACGTTACTAGGACGCGTTATTAACGCGTCAACGGGGACACTATTTATCATTATTATAGTCAGAGAAAGACACTCAAACCAGAGTCAAGACACTCCGTTGGTATTTTTCGAAATAGTTGGCAGTTTCCGAGTGGTAAATATTGGGTGGCGGAACTCAACGCCGCGCTTTGCCTTATTACCAGAGCGAGAAAAATGAAAATAATAATTGATTTTAATAACCGAAAACGAAAACGAAACCGAAGTTTCATTACAAAGATTACGTTTTAAGAGAAATGTAGAAAAACCGTTATTATAATGAATCAGTCTTGTTTTTTTATTTTTAAATCACGTAGTTATGTCTAGTTATACATGGCAAAGCGCGGCGTTGAGTTCCGCCACTCAGAAAACAGCCTCAATTCGGTGAAAAAAAATCTATATATATATATATACATATATATATATATATATATATATATGACAAGGTGTGACTGCAAACGCGACAGGTTGTGGATTCGATTCCCACTCCAGGAAATGAAATTCTAAATTACATTTAATATTTCCATTTCCTCGCTCTAGTAACAAGATAAAGTGCGACGTTGAGTTCCGCCACTCAGCAAACAGCCTCAATTCGGCGGAAAGTGGGGAACGGAAATGTTAATAGAACATAGTGTCTTAACACTACGGTCCTCTGGTTCACTCTGCCTACCGTGCATGTGCGGGATACAGCGTGAAGAAATAAATCACTTACTTCTATGCAATTTCTATGAAACCATTTATCTCTCGCACAACATGGCGGCCAAAATGTTGATACAGTTGGGAAACCATCCACTTCTTCGTAACATATTACACACACTGTTTCTCTTTCCTCTGAAAAAGAAATTAACTTCAAATAAAATGAACTTAAAAATAAATTTTAGCCACGAATAACTCAAAACTCTAATAATAAATAATAAAAATTAAATAAAAAGAACAGACTTTAAATTCATTTTAAAAAGTCTGTTCTTTATTAATTTATTAATCCCCATTTCAATGCCTTATAGAGTGAAAATATTCACGAATAACTCTTAAATTCTGAAATAAACAATAATTGCCAAAAACAATTTGATGAAATAAACAATTGTTATTTGCAAGAACAGGCGCATTTGATGCATTCACTTTTTAATAAGATTTAGATGTGTTGGTGTGACTCATTTTCGACAGATGGCGCCACACAATGTTTTCGAAATTAACAAAATCATTAAAATTACTCAAAATGGCTTGAATATTGGTATATAATGTCTTTCCTCCAAATTTATTTTTCATGGACACACACACACAACACACAGGGTACAACTAGTATATATATATATATATATATATATAAATATTATTTATATACCTATATCTTCTTTGATATTTAAATTAGATCTCTCCTGTCTCACTCCTTTCCTCCGTCTTAACACCGCTTTATTCATTATTATATTTGGAATTTTCTGTTTAGGCGCATGGTCTCTACAGAATGTTCTGGAAAAAAATATTGTTTTTAATAAGAAATTTAAGATATTTTTTAAATAAATGTTACACACACTACCATGGTTTCACATCCATGTTTATAAATATCCACAAAGTGACAGTGACGTCGCCAGGACGCGTTAATAACGCGTCCAAGACACTAGTTATAATTATGATTGTGGGTACAATTCACATTGAGGGCAACAATCATATATAAATGAATACTATTGCTATACTCAATGCCTCACTCATGGAAAGTGGGGAACGGAGTGTCTTTAACACTAGGTTCCTCCTCTGCCTACCCTGCTGTATGCGGGATACAGCGTGAGAAGCTATGTATGTATGTATGTAATAGAAAATGAGAGAAATGCATCAAATTCCGTGCCGTTTAGCGTTTGAAGTTTTAAAGTAGGAAACGAAAAACATATTTATACAACATATACTTAGAACAAGGCAAAGCGCGGCGTTGAGTTCCGCCACCAACAAGAATGCTCAATTTCTTATGAAAAAGTGGTGAACGGAATTGTTGTAAGAGAACGGAGTGTCTTTAACACTAGGTTCCTCAGGGTTCCCCTGCCTACCCCCTGCCAGTATGTGGGAAACAGCGTGAAGTTAAAAAAATAATTTGAACGCAACGGAGCCCGAACTCCGCGCTATTTGGAATCTTATATCCTTATATAGATATAGAACGCATGGCTTAGTAGCGGTCAAAGCGCTTGGAAGGTTTCCAGGAGGCGCGGGTTCGAGTCCTTGCCAAGCTTCTTCAAATTTTTATCCGAAAAATATATATAAATATTTACTTATAATTTCCATAAAATAGTGACACGGCACTTTTCTCTCTTTCCACATGGCAAATGAAACTGTTTTTACATTGAACCACACACTACAAACCCAGTGTGTGGCCCCACCTTTATGCCAACAGTAGGTGAACATTTCTGGAAATATTGGTACTAATTTTTTTTTATGGATAACGGATGGCAAACGAGCAGAAGGACTTCACCTGATGGTGGTGGATACCTTTCGCCCATGAACATTTCCATAATTCACCTCAGAGATGTTGTAGGATGCGTTGCCAACCTAAAGGGATACAGGATGGAAGAGAGGACATTGTAGTATTCTCGTTCTTTGAACCAACACATTTTTGGGGGAAAGGATGGGTGGGAATGGGAAACCTGGGCTTACATGCCATCGAACCGGAACACATCATTAGATATTTGGCGGTTCGTCTTTGACATGATAGTGGTCGCGAGCCAGACGGAGGACGAACCCCTACCACCTTAACAAAATATTAAATATAACAATAAGTTAAATTTTTTAATAATTATATTTAGTCTGTGAAATTTCATTGCGTTGTGATTCAAACCTCGCTCCCTTGTTTTATATATAAGTGTTTTGACAATTGTCCTATAAGTTCTTTTTGTTAACTTGCACAAATATACTAATATTATAAATGCTGCAGTTTGTGTGGTATGTATGTTTGTTCCTTTCATTTCACCACTGAAGCAGAGGTATTTTTTTTTTCGATTGTGTAGGTATTGTTGGCCACATGGCCTCTACAGCGTCACCGGTTTTTGTGAGGGGCCGCGTGAGCTTGATGAGCTTGACCTGGCTCTTGGCCTCCTCGAGAGAGTGAGGTCCATCAAGTAGGAAGTGCATGGTGTCGCAAGGGCGCTCTCCTGTGAGGCCGGAACTCTCGGCTTGCGTACAATCGCTTGTCATAGGAAAGCAGAGGTGTACAAGCTGTGACTGTAACATGACGCTTGTGTCTGATTCCCACCCAGGAAATAAAATCCTTTATCATTTACCAAATCCAAAAGGTTTGGTAACAAGCAAGTAAAGTTACCAAATTCAGAAATGCAAAAATATCATTTCCTGAATCGAACTCCACAATCTGTCAGCTTTACAGTCGCACACTTGTGCCTCTGCGTTACGACAGGCGTTAAAAAATATTTATACATCATAAAAATAAAAATAAAACATACTAGAGTACTATGAGATAACTAAAATTTTCTACAATAACAGGACAAATCAAATCCAGTCCAATCAAAAAGAGTAAGTTGTTCAATCTTCTCATAACTGCTCAATCATTTATCCTTCTGCATATTATATCACATGGCTTAAATGTCACACAAATTTGTATTTTTTAAAAAGTAAGCAATTTTTTTCTATTCATTTATATAACTTACATGTTTTTTTGCTTCTCTCACTTCAGCTATTATGTCAGGATATAAAAAGCCATAGAGACCTTCTTCATCATCTTTTACCTTTCTGTATAAGACAGCATGATAACAACTGAAATAAAAATATTGAAATATATGAATTCATATACATACATGTACATAGCAGTACACTGTATCCCCACATTATAGCAGGGTAGGCAGAGGGAACTTAGTGTTAAGACACTCTGTTCCCACTCTTTCTGCCGACTGGGGCATTGCATGCTGAGTGGCAGAACTCAATGTACGCCACTTTGCCTTCTTACTAAACCCAGGAAAAGAAAAATTCCATTTCTGAGCTGAATCGAACTCCACAACCTGTTGTGTTTACAGTTACACCACAAATAGTGTGTTTTTATATTAATCTATATATATAATTTCTTAACAAGAGCTCTTACTCTTATAATAATGAGTGACTAACAGACAATATAGAAAAGCTGATAATTAGCCTATATAGGTTCCCTTTTGAGGTACATGAAGGAGTACTAAGAGAAGATTTCTTGAAAGCTGCTAAGCATGTTGTCCAGGCAAAACATACTTTTGGACAATAACTAGTAAAATAATATGTATAATGATTCGCACCCCCCCTGTATTACCTGTATAACTTCTATCAATCAACTAAAAATATTTTTTTTTTTTTATGGATGTATAAACGGATGGCAAAACGAGCAGAAGGATCGCCTGATGGTGGTGTTACCTTCGCCATGAACATCTACAACACAAGAGAGATGTACCAGATGCGTTGCCAACCTAGAGGATACAGATAAAAGGGAGGGATAATGTAGTAGTCCGCTATCGGAACCACCTCACATTTTGGGGAAAGGAGGGAAAAGGGGAAAACCTGGCTTATATGCCATCGAACCGAACTTATCATAAGATATTTGGCGGTTCGTCTTTTGACATGATAGTGGTCGCGAGCCAGACGGAGACGAACCTCCTACCACCAAACCGAAACCATAAACACACCATTTTCAAAATCTATTCTATATACCAGTAAATTTCCTGTAATACACCGCATCAAATAAGTTGTAAATCTTAACATTTTTTTATACAATATTTCTATTTTAATATAAATTCTTACAATAAATTATTATTCATTTCAACATTCATTATCATATTTTTTTTTAATGTTACATTCTTTTATTTTCAACTAAACAAACATGTCATTTAAGAACAATAACTTATAAAATGATAATAAAAAAAATTACTTACCACACAAAAAGTAATGGCAGTAAATATATATCGCCATCGCTGGCTAATTTTTTACCGTATAAAGGTCTCATCATCTATTGTACGGTTACAAAACGCACCAAGGAGCCTGTTTATCAGATATTTTGAAGGGATATACTTTTTTCTCCTAACCAACGTTTTAGACGCCATAATTATTATTATTTAGAATTATTTATGTATTAAAAAGGTTTAAATGTATATTAAGGAGGTTATCTTCACAAGGAACATTATAAAAGAGTATATTTTAAAAAGTAAATATATGAAGAAAACGAAAGTAAAAACGCTTTAATCCACCCCTTACATGTAACGTCATAATAATATATCAACTTAAAACGTCAACAATTGGCGGGAACTTCTGCTCTTACCTCTGGTTCAAAAAAAAAATATAAGTTACATTTATAGATTAAGTAAACTACTTAATAGAAATAAAATATGATAAATTTATTATAATTTAGTTATTTATTTGATATTTTAATTAAAATAACTTCATTTTTTAATTTAGAGTTTCATAAAATTTAATCTATGGTGGAAAAAGTAATAAAAATACACTGACAGTCATCACATCGCGTTATTCCTGTTGCTAAGTGGACGACGCACAGTTATTTAAGATAATTTTGATAAAAAAGCATGAAATAATCATTATTCACGGTATTTTATCAAGAATATCAAGTCTCAAGGTCCTTCTTATCAATAAGGAAGTGAAGGCCCAATAAACAATTGTCTATGGTAAAAATAATTTTTCATTAAAAATTATGAGCAATTAGTGTCAAGCAACACTAAATTTAAAACGTCAAAAAAATCAAAAGAGAAAAAAATAAACGCCGCAAGGCGACTTGCACCGTAGTTTTAATTTAGTTTATAAATTTATTTGTCTTTTATTATTGTTGATAGAATTGATAGAAACAACGTTTTACTTTGTCTAGTCTTAGTATTTAACAAGAGAGGGCCGTGACGTTCACTAATGTGCCATAAAGCGTTGATGGATGCCCCTTTGTTATTAAAATTGTGATTTCTGGTGCTTTTCCATCGTGTTATGGATGAAAATCGTAATAAAACAACGAATGTTGCACATATTACACGCTCCAAACGTGATAAGCGAAAATATTACGTGGCTTTACGATATCCCGCCATAACACTTGAAAAGTGATTTTTAATTATTTCGCAACATAATTTTAGCTACAACGTCTCTGAAGATGGAAATATTGCTCAATATAAACGAAGAAAATACCAGTTTTGGTGCAATAAACACTACGTTTTAAGAATCTTATAAGATTCTGGCTAGATAAACAAAATATGTCAACATTACAAAACAGTCAGTCAGTCTGGAAGATTCCAAGCGAAAATCTAGACTCAAAATATGAAAAATGTCGGAATATAACTGAGGAAATATATAAGAGGATAAATATAACGTTTCAAATTAAAAAACTGGAGACTAGCACTCAAAGTGATCTTTCAGACCATAGGTAACTTATTTTTTATATGGTTTAATTAATATTTATTAATGTTTCTTGTGATATTTTTGATTTTCCTTTGAAATTTATATTTAAATATTGTCGATACTATATATACTATATATATATATATATATATATATATATATATATATATATATATATGCTTAATGGAAATATGACAAAACAAAGATAATAGTTCAATCCGGTCCAATAGTCCAATTGTATTTATTGTTAAGAAAAGTCAAGATTAAGTACTTATTGATAAAATAGATTTACTTTTTATATAAATGTATTGTATATTGTTATGTTCAAAAATAATATACAGTTATTGTGTGGAATTAAATGTTGTTCATTCTCACTTGGGAGGCTTATTATAAATGTTTATTTATATATATTTATTGAGAATTAAAGAGAATGGAGTGTCTTAACACTAGGTTCTCTGGTTCCCTCTGCCTACCCTGCTACATATGGGTTACAGTGTGAAGTTAAAAAAAAATATTTATATATTCAATAAGTGCAAACAAGTTTTTCTGCAGTACTGCCTTCGTCACTGGTGGCTTCTGATAGGACTGACGATACTGACATCTTTATGTCAATTCATTATTTTGAAACTATGAATACTAATTGATATTCTTATACAATTGTTACAACTTAATTTTATTTTAAACATCTCTGTAGAGAGATTTTTATAAATTTCTGCTACACAAAGATTGTTTCTAAGAATAATGAGTCACACCAATGTTTTTAGCTAACAGCATATCAAAGTAGAAAGTAACTGGAGAAAATAGAATCTGTTTTTATTTTTTTTCTATCTTCAAAAATGAGTGACATATTAAACGTAAAAATGCAGCCTCGGTCATGCTAGTAGTGCTACTGTGCACGCACGCTGCCTCACCACACACATATCAACGGAACAAACTATTATTATTTGCAAGAACAGGCGCATTTAATGCATTCCCTTTTTAATAAGATTTAGATGTGTTGGTGTGACTCATTGTTTGGCAAGAGAATGCTACGTATTACATATTTTTAATTCTATAAAATTTGTTCCCTATATATGTAGTATATATTTATGATTTTCTCTTATTATTTGATTGTTTTGTGTGCAATAAAGATTATTTTATAATTCTTTATAGTGAAAACATAGATAGTAACGAGCTAAGCAATGAAACAGACCTTTTTGCATGTGATAAAAGCTCACTGTCCAGTAGTACGGAGTTAGAAGCATTGGAACGAGGCAGTGCAGCGTGCGAGAAGTTCATCAATAATAATAATAATGAAGAAACTAAGAAAAAACAAATACCTATATATAAGAGGCCTCGGAAAAGGTATATTTAAATTTTATTTTATTATTTCTTACTTATGTTAGTATATTAAGTGGTTTACTGTTTGTTTTGGCAATTTTCAAGATTATTTAACGAAAATAATGTGGAGGCACAAGCATGATTGTAAACACGGCAGGTTGTGGGTTGTGACACCCACTCACGAATTGGAATTTCATTTCCTGGTTTGGTGACATGAGCAAAGTGTGGTTGAGTTCCGCCACTCAGCACGCTAGTTTCAATCTGAGGAAAGTGGAACAGAGTGTCTTAACACTAGGTTCTTGCCAACCCCAGAAAGGGATTACAGCGTGAAGCTGTATGTATTTGTATTAAGGGAAGCCAGTAGGATATTAAAAACCCAATTGTTTTCGGTGACTATTTTTTTAGCCTGGACACCTGGCTACATGCCATCAAAACCGAAACATTATTAGATATTTTGGCTGTTCATTTTGACATGATAGTGGTCAGAGCCAGTTGGACGGCGAACCTCCTACCTTCCATCTTCTAGGATACCCATCTCTAAGGGACGTTTCAGTGGTGGAGGGAATTGTACCCTAACCCCGTCCACTTGTCGTTCTCTGTCACAGAGAAACTTTTTTTGAGTTAATAGCTAGTCAAATTTTTTTTTTATAATTTTCTTCATAGATTCAGAAAACGTGTGAAAAAAACAACATCAAGCAAGCGTGAGTCAGATGGATCTAGTGATGAGCTCTCCCACTCAGCCAAGTGGTGGATTTAGACAGGCATGAGAGAGAATCAGCACTCCTTGCCTTTGCACGCTGTGATGGAGTCCTAATGTTGTATAACACCTGGCTGGTAAGAAATAATTCCTTTTAGTACTAGTGTCTCCGGTGACGTTAACAACGCGTTGCCTAGCAACGTATATGTCACTATATAAACATGCATGTCAAACCCATGGTAGTGTGTGTGTACGTTTATTTTATTAATTTAATATATTTTTTAAACGTACGTCGAATCTTGAGTGCACAAGCGTGACTGTAAACACGACGGTGGTGGGTCTGATTCCCACCCAGGAAATGTAAATTTAATATTTTCATTTCTTGGGTTCCGCCACTCAGCACGCAATGCCTCAATTCGGCGGAAAGTGAGGAACGAAGTGTCTTAACACTAGGTTCCTCTGCCTACCCTGCTATATGCAGTGAAGTAGAAAAAAAAAGAAGTTATTTTTTGTCTCTAATAAATTATGCTGTATGATAATTTTAGCATAAATAAATAAATATGATAACGACTTATCAATCTAGTCACGGTACAGACATTATATACTATATTATTTCAGATCTAAAAAATCTGTAATACGCTCCCAGAGAAGGCCATTGAAAACAAAGCAAATCGAACCCAAACCCACTAAGGAAGAGAGTGAAGACAATTCTGAATTGGATAAAAAAAAATGATAATCAGAATGTAGAAGAAAAGTGGAATTGTAATATATGTAATATGAATTTTCGAGGAAGAGGGTTTGCAGTAGGTTTCTTTTTTTTATATATATATATATATATATTTAGCAATCAAGCTAGAGTGAGTCACACCAACACATCTAAATCTTATTAAAAAAGTGAATGCATTAAATGCGCCTGTTCTTGCAAATAACAATAGTTTTTGTTTCATCAAAATCGGTCTAGCATTTCAGAAATTACAGCATCTTAAAGTTTGAATATATAGTTTGGTGACGTCACGTGGCGATAAGTATGTGTGCGTGTGGCGGTTGTGTGTGTGTGCGTGTTGTTACACGTACGTGTGTGTAAGTGTGCACGTGACGTCACAC
The DNA here is from genome assembly GCA_033558755.1 of Philaethria dido. Lineage (NCBI taxonomy): Eukaryota > Metazoa > Arthropoda > Insecta > Lepidoptera > Nymphalidae > Philaethria > Philaethria dido. Next base: position 72,513 of record JAKGSA010001175.1, on the reverse strand, counting down.
AGTAGCGCTACTAGCGCGACCGAGGCTGCACTTTAACGCGACATATCTCACTCATTTTTGAAGATAGAAAAAAAAATAAAAACAGATTGTATTTTCTTCAGTTATCTTCTACTTAGATATGCTGTTAGCTGAAAACGTTGGTGTGACTCATATAGTGCCTATTTAAAAAATATCAATTTTTGGGAAGTCAATAAAGATTTGTACATTTAAATTTTTTCTCTAGATTACAATTTGAATCCATAATTATTAAATTTATTTATTAATATTCTTTAATCCATACATACATACATAGCTTTACGCTGTATCCCGCATATAGCAGGGTAGGCAGATATAACCTAATGGTAAGACACTCCGTTCCCCACTTTCCGCCGAATTAAGGCATTGCGTGCTGAGTGGCGGAACTCAACGCCGCGCTTTGCCTTGGTACCAAATCTAGGAAATGAAAAGTTCCATTTCCTGGAGTGGGACTTGAACCCACAACCGGTCGCGTTTATAATCGCACGCTTGTGCCTTAAGGGACGACATGCGTTATATTCTTTTATGACTATCTATAAATATCTTCATGTATTTTTTTTTTAATTTCAGACGTCACACAGCACTCTCTCATATAATGAGTCCGGAAGAAGAGAAGAGAAAGAATCAAACAGAAGATAAGTAATAAATTCTTTTATTTTTAATCTATACATTTTAAATTGTCTGTGGTTCAAAATTTAATAAAAAAAAAAGAATTTTTGGTTGAGAAATTGAAATTAAATTCATTTTTTTAAATTACTAATATTGTCACAAATATTTATTTATTTTTTTTGGATTTCTTAATATGTTTTTTTTATCTGTGGCTGTCAAAGTGACATTTGATGTTGGGTGATTTCATTTTGACGTTTGCTTTTTTTTTTAAATTGATTAAATTGGATAGAGTAAATGAATAATACAATAAGTCTAGTAGATAGTGTAATTGTGCGGTTTTGAAAAATTTTTTGGCGGGAATATGGTGGGGTTTTAGATGCGAGAGATTGATAGTTATTGTGGTATATTAAAAAAAATTTACGAATGGTTTTTTTTTTAATAAAATTGACTTAAATTTACTAATTATTTTGTTTGTTTTACATTTTTTAATGTCTTTTGAGTTCTTAGTTGTTATTTTTTTTTTAAATAACTTAATAATTAAAAAGCTTGAAGGCGTAATTTAAAAAAAAAAAAATTTATTATTTTTCCGTTGATTGGCAATTTTTTTTTGGCTTAAACTTGATTGATAAAGCGTATTTTTTTATAAAATATATTTTTCCATTGATTGTCACTTTTTTTTTTTATTTAAAATTGGTTTTAAAGGCGTAATAATAAAATATACCATGATAACTTTAATTTAAGAGGCAGGGTCAAAAATCTGTGATCGTTTGGCATAATGTGATGTAGGATAGTGCGTAATGTTATGCTTTAGCCATAGTTTTATGAGTTAATTAAAAAAATATATGGAAAGAACATTTTTGGACAAAGTAGTACTTTTTGAGGAAAAAGAAGCGATTTTTTGCTATATTGGTTTTTAAAATTCATGGAATAAGCAATATTTTTCCTATAAATAACGTTGTACTGGAAGAGGCAACATTATTTTTTTATAATTTTATTATTAGCTGAAAAATAAATATTTTTACTAAAGAAAAAGTTGGGTTTAACGGACAAAATAACATTTTTCTTTAAAATTTATTTCATATTTCCGGAAAAAACAACATTTTTACTAAAAATAAATGTTTTTGCGGAAGAAAGAACATTTTTTTAAAATAATTTCGTATTTTTCAATAAAAGCAACACTATTTCTTAAAAAAAAAAGTTATTCTTACGAAAGAAAGAACATATTTTCTTAAGTAATAATTTAATGCGTAATAACGCATTTTAGGAAAGAACAACATTTTTAGTGAAAATAAGTTGTTTTTACGGAAGAAAAAACATTTTTTCTAAAAACAAAACCTCAATAACATACTTTTCTCTATAAGACTATGGTTAAAGCATAAACAAAAGAATGAAGGATTTTTCAGTACAAAATTTTAAAAAAATTTAGTCTCTTTTAGTATTATGATAACATATTAGGTAGTTTAGGTAAATAATCTTCCGAAGATCTGTAAGTTAACTGTAACAGGCGTGAATAAGTTAACATATCGACTTATATATACAATTTTTTAAATAATAAAAGGCATTAGAATTGCTTTGTCTATGTCATGAATAAATAAATAAAAAAAAAAAAAAAACTTTCATAGAAAAGTATTTTAAAATAACATACAAATAGAATACATAAAACTTAATTAAAACTGTCCTGAAATGTATTTTTGATTTGTTAACTTATTCACGCCTGGTATGGATATAGTATAAGATTTAACATATAGAATAACGCTTTATATATCATTGGTTAACGGAGTGTCTTAACACTAGGTTCTCTGGTTACCTTAATATGCGGGTAAAACTGTGAAAATATAAGTAATTATTACTAGATTGGTTTCCAAGAGGTACGGATTCAAATCGTGTTAAAATTTTGATATGTTGGCCTTTTTTTTTTTAAATGTCATTATTGATTATTTCTTTGTCATGAATATATACATAAAGTGTTATTCTATATTTTAATATACGAGATATGAAACCTATAAAAAAAATATTGGTAATTTTCTTTATTTAAAAAAAAAACCGATAAAAAAAAATTATTAAATTATGTATGTTTTGTCTGTAAAACATTTTCTTTTATAAAAAATGTTTCTTTTCTATGATTAATTGAAATTTGAGGCCTGACTATAAACATGATGGTAGTGGGTTCATACACATGAGGGGGAATTATTATATTTATATTATTTCCATTTGTCAGCTCTAGTAACAAAGTGCGGCGTTGAGTTACGCGTGACGTGACATTAGGTGTCGTATCTCGTTTAGTATAAGTTAGATATAATTTTTAGGAAGCCATTATTATGTGCTTGAATATTATAGTGAATATAGGGATTTTTGTTTTTTGGCAAAGATGTGTTATTTTAAATTAAAAAAAATATTTTCTTTTCAATTAGAAAAAGGTTGTTTTTGTTTTAATCATAAAAAAAAAATGTTTTTTTTTGTGATTAGACCAAAGGGTCTTTTTCTGTCTAGAGTTTAAAAAATAATGCAGTTTATTTTAAAATAACTTTACATAAGAAAGTATATCTTAATTGTCTAGAATTCTTGGACGGTTTCTAAGAGCGGGTTCGATTCCCGCTGTGTTCAAATTTTTATATCTTAATTATATGAATATTTTTTTACTGGGTGAAGCAATTTTAATGATTCTTTATTTATATAATAGCTAGTGGTTCTAATTGGTCCCATTTAAATTTTGTTAAGATATAACGAATAGTTTTTGAGTTATTCGTAATAGTCATATAGTTACTTTTTAGTGCATTTTTTGGATTTAAATTAACATATCTTTGCCTATTTTTTTTTTTTAATGTTAATTCGTGCTTTTTTTTTGTTTTCAATGAGGTGCTATTCATTAATATATATATATATTATTACTATAATTATTATTGTAAATATATTTTTTTTAAATTTAAAAATATTGGATAAGAGTCCACAGGACGTGATTTTTTGGAAAAAAAAAGAAAGTAATTGAAATTCTGGTATTTTTGTATGATATCGAGGTTTTTTTTTCAAAATTTGAAATAGATTTTTTTTTGTCTTTTTTATTTGGAAAATTGTATGGAAATTTTTAGAGGTTAAATGAATATGTTAAAATATTCCTATAGGAATTCCATAGTGGATTCGATCTCTATTAAGGGAAATACTATATATATATATGTACTGAGCGTGAATAGCTTGATAAGTCGATTATTTTATTATATAAAAATATATGTGAATATTCCTGGTTGTTGCTGACGTGAATTCACGTCATTTAAAATTCTATTCGTGGTTGTCGCTGACATGAATTCACGTCATTCTAAATTCTATTCCTGGTTGTCGCTGACGTGAATTTACGTCATTCAAAATTCTGTTCCTGGTTGTCGCTGACGTGAATTCACGTCATTTCAAATTATTATATTATATTTTCAACATTGATATTTCAAAAAAAAATTTATACTTTTTATTATTTTCCCTTAACTATAGAAGTTTGCGGCAACCAGCTTCAGAATTATATTTGCCGTACGTAGAAAAATAGCCAGTCGCGAATGTACTCATAAAATATATATATATCTCTCAAGATGGAATCGAACTCACTATTATCCACATACATAAGGACGCTTCTAGAGTTTTCTACAATTTTCTAAATAAAAAAACGTGCATTTTGTTTAAAATCCAAGAAGTGTAGTAGTTCCTAAGTTATATTTTGACATTATGTCAAAAGAAGTCAGTGATGTCAAAAAATGTTTTTTTTTTTTTGCAATTTTTTTTAAACTATAAAATTTAAATTGTGTATTTTCAAATTGATACATATCAAGTATATTGGCGTTTTTTAATAAAAAAAAAACGAGTGAAATTCGCAGAAAGTTAGGTTTTTTAACTGTCAAATTGTATTTTGCTTAATCTGTGGTAAGTGACTGTTTCTTTTCTTTTAATGATTGTAACTTTTTAAAAAATTGTATGTAGCAGGATTCGAACCTGCGCCTAGTGTATCAGCGCTCTACACAAATAATCTTACTGACATTATAAAGGTGAATGTTTGTGTGTATGTATGTTTGTTAGTCTTTCACGCAAACACTACTGAACATATATAGATAATTTTTTAACTGATTTAAGAAAAGGTAGTCAATTTGACTGTATTTATTTGTAAGCTCATAACTCTTTACTGGGTGAACCAATATTGATGATCCTTTTTTTATATGATAGCTAATACTTCTGATATGGTCCTATTTAAATTTTGTCCTTGGTCCTATTTTTATTTTAAAAGAGGTGCTGGTTCGAATCCCATTAAATAAATACATTAAATTAGTATATGATGCAAATTTCTCAAACTACCCTCAAATTTTTATTACTAAATGTTATTAAGTTATTTCTAAGTACCCTCAAATTTTTCTGCGAATTTCGTTCTTAACTAAAATTCTTGGCTTTTCAGTTTTTTTAACATAAAAATAAGGAAAGATCTTTTCTTATATATGTATATATTATTGTAAATTCCAGTTAAGTTGACAATTTTAAGATGAAGAGTTGTGGGTTCATATACATAAAGGGGAAATGATTATATTTAAATTATACTCATTTTTTCGCTCTGATCGAAGAGTGGAAACGGAGTGTCTGGACACTATTTTTTCACCAAATTAAAGGAGTTTACAATAAAATATATATATGAATTATGATTTTATTGAATTTATTATGATCTCTTTAGTGTCATTCGATTCTTTGGTGCAATTTTGTATGTTGCCATATTTAAATATAAATGAAAAATTATTTTTTTTATTATCTGTAGCCTAGATGTAGTTTTTTTTTGTCTATTGTTCTAGTTTTATTGTTTTTTTTTTGTGTTATTTAAGAATTTACTTTTATTTTGTGGGTAATGATGGAGTCAAAAAGTTAGATTTTAATAATAAATACATACAATGTTTTTTTTTGTGTTTTTCTTTCTGTGCCTTTTTTTAGATACCTTGGAATTTCAAATTTGCTGTCATATCTTTTTTTACTTTATACTTTTTTATTTTATGGATAACGGATGGTAAACGAGCTGAAGGACCACCTGATGGTAAGTGTTTACCTTCGCCCATGAACATCTACAATACCAGAGATGTTGTAGATGCGTTGCCAACCTAGAGGATACAGATGGAAGGGGAGGACAATGTAGTAGTCCGCTATCGGAACCAACACATTTTGGGGAAAGGATGGGTGGAAAAGGGGAAAACAAGAAGAAGATATTTGGTGGTTCGTCTCTGAGATGATAGTGGTCGGTCGCCAGTCGGATGACGAACCTCCTACCACCAAACTACTGGGATACCCGCCTCTTACGGGACGCTATCCAGCGGCGAAGGGGAATTGTATCCTAACCCCGTCCCCTCACAGGGAAAATACTATGATGCTGAATTGAAAAATGAGCTGAATTGAAAAATAATTAACATTTTAACTAATACAGAAATCTGACTTCTAATAAAATGGACTGAAAAGTACCATCTGTATCCTCGTCGGTCGGCAACGCATCTACAACATCTCTGGTGTTGTAGATGTCTATGGGCGAAGGTAACCACTTACCATCAGGTGGTCCTGCTCGTTTGCCAACCGTTATCCATAAAAAAAAAAACTCAATTACAACTTAAGCTTTATATTTTCCTGTCTGTCATTTACAAAAGGTAACCCGATGGGAATGAGGTTTATGGATTAACAATCATCGTATTCTTCACATGGTCTCGTAGATGTTTCAGTTTTTGTATATTTTGTTATTTTAGGCGACTTTGTTGATGCTGAAATTATATTATTATTAGTATAGATATTGCCTGTCGTGGCACAAGCGTGCGACTGTAAACGCGACAGGTTGTGGGTTCGATCCCCACTCCAGGAAATGTTAAATTTAGTATTTTCATTTCTTGGGTTTGGTAAAAAGGCAAAGCGCGGCGTTGAGTTCCGCCACTCAACACGCAATGCCTCAATTCGGTGGAAAGTGGGGAACGGAATTGTTGAAAGAGAATGGAATGCCTCAGCACTAGATTCTCAGGTTCTCCCTGCCTTCCCTGCTATATGCGCGATACAGCGCGAAGTTAAAAAAAAAGAAGATATTTGGTTTTACAGGAATTGAACCTAGAGCCCATTGTGTACGTGTGACAGCATTTGACTGTAAACGCGATTGGTAGTGGGTTCATACACTTGAGGGGGAATTATTATCTATATATAAATACGTGAAGCAAAAACTTTGGATCCCTTTTTTTTTAAATTACGCGGACGGAGAAGCATGAAACTTGGCACACTTATAGTTTATATAGAGAAGGGGTGCGGAATGCTAACATATTTTTAAAATAATGCATAAAAAGTATATTAAATTAACAAAATAAATGTTACACACACTACCATGGTTTGACATCCATGTTTATATAAAGTGACGTATACATCACTACGCAATGCGTTATTAACGCATTTACGGGGACACTAGTATTTAAATTTTCTACTGTCTGGTGAGATATAAGGCGGCGTTGAGTTGCGCCACTCAAAACTTAATGTTCCGAATTTGGGAGGAGAGTGGAGAACGGAGTGACTTGAGACTAGGTTCTCTTTGACTATATTGTTATGCGGGATGCAGCGTTAAGCAATAATACTTATTCATTTTTAATTAAAAACAGTTTTAAAAAACGTATTGTTTGTGGGTTCGATTCCCACTCCAGGAAATGAAAAAAAGTTTAATATTTTCATTTCCTGGATTTGGTAACAAGGCAAAGCGCGGCGTTGAGTTCCGCCACTCAGCACGCAATGCTTCATTTCGGTGGAAAGTGGGGAACGGAGTGTCTTAACAACTTCACGCTGTATCCCGCATATAGCAGTGTAGACAGAGGGAACCAGAGAACCCTGTGTTAAGACACTCCATTCTCTTTAAACAATCGAAATTCTTCACTTTCCACTGAAATGAGGCATTGCGTGCTGAATAACGGAACTCAACGCCGCACTTTGCCTTGTTACCAAACCCAGGAAATAAAAATATTAAACTTTACATTTCCTAGAGCGGAACTCGAACCCACACTATATTTAAAAGTTACAATAAACTTACCGTCCAAATCAGATATATACACACAGGGTGGTCTAATTATCTTAGCTTGTTTCAAGAGAGTGCTCGTGCTGCTGATGTCGAGCCGCCATTTGTGGAACAAATCCGCAATACCGTGCTTTAGATTTGCAAATGTGTGCTTTTTGTCTGGATTTTTTATGAAAAACGTTATTTTATTTAAAAGTAATCAAGTAACAAGAGAATTTAGTGTCAAGACACTCCGTTCTCTACGCACTGTTGAAAATCGAGACATTGTGTGATGATTGGCGGAATTCAACGCCGCGCTTTGTCTTATTAGAGCGGAGAAATGAGAATATGTAATTTAATTTTCTCCAAGTGGGAAATACTCATACTCGTAAAAGCAAAGTTTTTTCTTTTTTTCTTTTACTTTTTAATATTCAATCAATACGAGAAAGAAAGTATAGGTAATTTTTGGTTTATTAAGTCTATTTAACTATAGGGGTTATGATTGTAGGTTCGATGCCCACTGCAGATAATTATATTTTATTAAGTATATCATTATGTTATGGCCAAATTACATCTTCACGCTGTATCCCACACATAGCAGGGTAGGCAGAGGAAACCTGAGAACCGACGTGTTAAGACACTACGTTCTCTTTCAACAATTCCGTTACTCAGTTTCCGCCGGATTGAGGCATTGCGTGCTGAGTGTCGGAACTCATCATTAAAAATTGTCATTTCCTGGAGTGGGAATCGAACCCATAACCTGTCGCGTCAGTCGCACACTAGTGCCTCAAGACTCGACAGGCGTAGCGTTACTGTAAACTTTTCATCTAGCTTTGTTCAGTAGTTTTTGCGTTAAAGAGTAACAAAAACTAACATACATATATTCACAAACTTTAACATTTATAATATTAATAGTATATTTTTAATAGTAAGGATAACAACGTATAGCTTAGTGGTATAAAGCGCGTACATAAAAGAGGCGCGGGTTCGAATCCTGCTATTTTAAATTAAAAGAAATTACCTTTAATAATAACATTTAGTAACATATTCATAGATGGCACGTCCCATTGGAAGAATCGTAGCTTCAAGTTGCTTATTTGATATAAAATAGAATAGACATCGTCGCGGCTGTATGAAGTTGTGTTCACACGCAAAAGTTGGATAAGTCTAAAAAAATATGTGTATTCAGCTCAATTTTTAAACCTGTTAACGGGATATGACGAAATATTCCGTCATGCATAAAAGCCTACTGTAAGGACATGACGACATTTTTCGTCGTGGAAATTAATTGTATTATATGGAACGCATTATGTTCTACGTTGTTGTTGTCTATTAAATCTTAGAGTGGTTATATATTGTATATGCCATTATATTGACGATGCGTCAAGAATTTTCAAGTGAAACATTGTGAAATGAGTTGATAAAAAATGTTTATTCCCCGGTTAATAGGTTAAGAAGGGTTAAAATTCGAAAAATATTTAAATTCTATATAAAAATTTGAATCAGTGTCCCTTTGATACCCATACATACATACATACATACATATCTTCACGCTGTATCCTGCATATAACAGAGAGCCTAGTGTTAAGACACTACGTTCCCCACTTTGCCTTGTTACCAAACCCAGAAAATGAAAAATTCCATTTCCTGGAGTGGGAATCGAACACACCTGTCGCGTTTACTGTCGCACGCTTGTGACATGACGTGGCGTTTAATACCTTACGTTGGTAAGTAACAAAAAATGTAATGTAAATAAAAGAACGCCTGTCGTGGCGCAGAGCCACAAGCGTGCGACTGTAAACGCGACAGACTGTGGGTTCGATTCCCACTCCAGGAAATGTTAGTCTTTTCGTTTCCTGGGTTTGGTAACAAAGCAAAGTGCGGCGTTGAGTTCCGCCACTCAGCACGCAATGCCTCAATTCGGCGGGAAGTGGGGAACAGAATTGTTGTAAGAGAACGGAGTATCTTAACACTAGGTTCCCTTTGCGTACCCTGCTATATGCGGGATACAGCGTGAAGTTAAAAAAATAAAAATAAAAGAACTTACCTCATCACACTTGTATCTCTAGGATTCAATAAATTCATACCAGTAATATTATTTTTAATACCAGTCAAGAATGGGGTCACCATGTCCTGACAATGCACCCATTTTTCACACTGATTGAGAATATCCTTCTTATAAATACGTCTATAAAATATATCTATTGGCTTCTTAATTCGCAGCTTTTGCTTTTTATGTTTCATTTTACGATTTTCTCGCAAAAGGCTGAACGATGTGTTATCTTTGCCTAATTCTGGACTGACAGTTGCGCTGTCAGATTTGACAGGTGTCATTTTAACTGTCGCCATGTTGATTTTGGCGTGACTTTTTCGTTCGTTTTGTATTATGGGTGTTAAAGGTAGTTTCTCATTTTTGAAATCTTCATAGCTTTCTAGAAAATCTTTTTCTTCTTCTGGATATATTTTTTTATTATTTCTTAAGGCGCGTATTTCGTATGATAGTTGCTGTTGTAGTAATTGTATTCTTTCTTTTTGACTTAACTTTGTTGATGTTTTGAATGTTGCACGGTGAATAAAATGGGCTGTAAATAAATAATGAAAATTTTAATTAAAAAGAAAACCAACTTCGAATAAAATGCTCTAAAACTCTAACTCAAACTACTTGAAAGATCTGAACTAAATTTAAATTGGAAATCATCAAAATTGGTTCACCCAGAAATCGAACCCACAATCTGTCGCATTTACAATCGCACGTTTGTGCCTCTGCGCCATGACATGCGTTATAAATAAACTAATAATAATAATTAAATACACAAAATTTTTAATTACGTACCAGCTAAAAAAAAGACAACCGCCAGTTTCATGTTTACTGCTTTCACTTATCAATGTTTAGGAAGGAACTATGATTAACTTCAACGAAGCAAAATTAAACAAAAAATAATTTTAAATTGTTTCAAAATCAACTTTTTCTTGGAAATTTTCTGTTTTATAGCGCAGATAAATAAGTACTGTAGTGAATATATTATGTCTTATTTTATAAAATACTTGCATAAAGTTATATTAAATGTATTAGCGAATGCTTAAAGTTTATATTTTGTGACGAATAAGTTAAAATTAATACTGGGTTTGGTAACAAGGCAAAGCGCGGCGTAGAGTTCCACCACTCAGCACGTAATGCCTCAATTCGGCGGAAAGTGGAGAACGGAGTGTCTTAACACTAGGTATTCTCTGCCTACCCTGCTATATGCGGGATATAGCGTGAAGCTTTGTATGTATGTATGTAATATGGTCGCCATTTTGATTATTTCGGAGAACGAGAATAAAAAAAGGCGGGTGAAGGACGGCGGGCTTTTTGACGTATGATGAAGATGGCTGGTTAAACTTAGTGAAAAGAATTATGAAAAAATTAAAGAATTAAAATAAAAAATCAAAATATTGTTTATTCAAATAGGCTTTTACAAGCACTTTTGAATCGTCAATTTACAAAGATGTCAGTAGTGTCAGTCCTAACGGAAGCCACCACCGGCTCGAAAGGCAGTTCTGCTGAGAAGAGCCGGCAACAAACTCAACAGTTGCTCTTTTCAAATAAAATTTTTCAATAAATTTACAACTATGATGAGCCTTCCGACTCCCGACTTCCGGGTGAGCGTGAACAGTTTAGTACTTAGACAATAATTGTTATCATTTCTTTCATATGGTAAGGCAAAGCGCGGAGTTAAGTTACGCACCATATCTCGAAAGAGGACAGAAAGCGGTAAACGGAGTGTTTTGACACTAGGTTCTCTTCTACTACATTTATACCAGTGGTGAGGAGTGAAAATTTTAGTTAGGCAAGCCGGTAAATTAAAGGAAGCCGATGTATATTTAAGGAAGCCGGTATAAATATTTAGGGAAGCGGTAATTTTTAGGGAAGCCGATATATTTTATAGAAGCCGGTATAGGATGTGAAGGTATTTAGTATTTTCACTATTGAATTTTGGCGATGACCTTTTTTTTAGGTCTATAAGATGTCAGATCTTGTTTTTTTGCAATTTGCAAGCCCAATATTTTCCTTGTTTAAGTTGTTCTTTCGAGCTCCACATTTTACTGGAAACCTTTTTTAGGTTCCATACTTGTACTTTAAAAAGTTAGGCAAGCCGGTGGGAATCGAGTGGTATGGACACCTCGCCACTGATCTATAGTCTATATCATATGGGTAATTTAATGAGGAAATTAGTATAGAAGTAAAAAAATAGCTAATATGGCTTTTTTACAACCAAATCTTATCAAATTCCAGTACTTACGTTTTTTATGAGTCAATCAAAATAACAATCATTTAACGTCTTAAACTTGAGTTATTTTAAAATATTTGACTAATCATGTTGCTTATTTTGTTGACAGTAATTTATTCATATTTTGTTGGTAAGTTACCAATTACTATATTAATAAGCTAAGTAGAATCTATATATAAATACGTGAAGAAAAAACTTTATACCTTTACGAAATGACGCGGACGGAGGAGCATGAAATCCTGGGTACACTTATAGTTTATAGAGAAGGAGTGCAGAATGCTATTTTTTTAACTTCACGCTGTATCCCGCATAGCAGGGTAGGCAGAGGGAAACCATAAACCTAGTGTTAAAACACTCAATTCTTCTTTCAACATTTCCGTTCCCACTTTCCGCCGAATTGAGGCATTGCTTGTTGAATGGCGGAACTCAACGCCGCTCTTTGCCTTTTTATCAAACTCAAGAAATGAAAATACTAAATTTTATATTTCCTGAGTGAGAACTTGAACTACAACCTGTCGCGTTTACAGTCGCACGCTTGTGCTCTGCGCCACGACAGGCGTTTTTAAATACTATAAAAAGTATATTAAATTAATAAAATAAATGTTACACACACTACCATGCGTTTGACATGCATGATAAATAAAGTGACATATAATTGCTAAAGACAACGCGTTGTTAACGCGTCAAAAGGACACTGGTATGTTTAAAATGATATCCCCTATTGCAGAAATAATGAGAAAAGGTCAAACCCCAAATATTGTTTTTTCAAATGTCTTTACTGACCGGAGTACTATAGCATGTAAATAATTACTTTTTCTTTTTAATGATCTGATTGTAAAGTTGCAAAGCCATTTAATGAAACAAGGTAAATTTTCATTTTCTATCTTCACGCTGTATCCCGCACATAGCAGGTTAGGCAGAGGGAACAAGAGAGAAAAGTGTTAAGACACTCCGGTCTCTTTCAACATTTTCGTTCCCCACTTTTGGTGGAATTGAGATATTGCGAGCTGTGGCGGAACTCAACGCCGCGTTTTGCTTTGTTACCAGAGTGAGGAAATGAAAATATTAAGTATTTATTATTATAAATATTTTAATTTCGCTCTTTTTCTATTTTTTTTTAATAATATATTATTTAAAAAATAGAAAATATTAAATAGTATGTTGATTTTTTCCAGGCCATCTTCGAAATATGATAATCCAAATTTTATTCGTGATAGATATAATGGTAAGATTTATTTTATGATGGTAAGATTTTTTTTACAATAATATAATAATATCTATAAAATTAATGTATATATAATAATATTAAACCCAAACCCAAGAAATGAAAGAGAATGGAGTGTCTTAACACTAGGTTCTCTAATTCCCTCTGCCTACCCCGCTACATGCGGGATACAGCGTGAAGTCGAAAAAAAATATATAAATAAATTTTTGAAAATCATAATTATTTATTAAATTATAAGATGAGATCATCAAGCCCATGATGCCCGAGTCATGGGTAAACCGTTTCAAGACCCCCTTCAACCCAGCATGGATGGACTACTGCGATCCCTACCACTGCAACGATTATCACAAGCTGGCTTGCGGCTTGAACAGACGGAAAATGAGGTTTAAATGGTTTCAAAGCGGTTGTCATATTATTTTGAATAATCTGTGTGCACAGTATAGGGGAGCGTTGGGTAAGTAGTTAGTTACATAAATATCTTAGTTTAAAATGATAAAAAAAGAATAATATCGTGGCCCAGAGGCCTGTCGTGTCGTGAGGAACAAGAGTGCGATTGTAAACGCGACAGGTTGTGGTTTCCATCCCCATTCCGAGAAATGTAAAGTTTAGGTATCTTCATTTCTTGGGTTTGGTAACAAGGCAAAGCGCCGAGTTAAGATCCGCCACTGAACACGCAATGCCTTAATTCGACAGAAAGTGGGGAACAAAAATGTTAAGAGAGGACATAATGTCTTAACACTAAATTCTTTGGTTCCCTCTGCCTACCCTGCTATATACGGGATACAGCGTGAAGCTAAGAAAAAAGAAATAAAATAAATAATAATAACGCATGTACATGAGCGCACGGCTTAGTGGTCATACCGTTTAGAACGATAAACAACAGGCGCGCGTTCAGAGTCCCGCTTCGTTCTAATTTTTCTTTTTCTAAAAATGTTAAAATAGATCATGTTCGACGCGATGGTTATGGATTTCCTACTTGTTAAATGTTTATATTTAAAAACTTATTTTCATTTCCCTGCTCTGTCAAGACAAAGTGCGGCGTTGTGTTCCGTTATTCAACACAAAATGTCACGAATTCGGGACGAAAAGTAAAGGACGGAGTGTTGTAATATTAAATTTTCTTTGACTTAGTAAAAAATACGTTAAATTGTACAAAAAATTGTCCCAAAAGCTTTTTTTTAATAAAAATGGACATAGAGTTAATTAAAAAAAAAAAATTTTTTTAGGCTTCACACTGTATCCCGCATATAGCAGGGTAGGCAGATGGAACCTGAGAACCGACGTGTTAAAACACTCCGTTCCCCACTTTCCGCCGAATTGAGGCATTGCTTGCTGAGTGGCGGAACTCAACGCCGTACTTTGCCTTGTTAGCAAACCCAGGAAACGCAAATACTAAACATTTCCTGGAGTGGGAATCGAACCCACAACCTGTCGCGTTTAGAGTCGCACGCTTGTGCCTCAAGACACGACAGGCGTTAAAAAATATATTTTTTTATTTTAGAATACGATGTGGTAGATACAAAGTTTTGTTCTGCCTACGTAATATTCTCTCGCTCCGCCTGTCCGTCCGTCTGTCCAGATATAGAGCACCCTGTATGCGCTGTCAGTATTAAAGATAATCGCGCTGTTGTTTTCAAAAACACATGTTTTTTGGAAAAAAGGAACTGTAGGGAGTTGTTGGAAGGTTTGTATTTAATTTTGATATAATTTTGTATTATTTTAGGTAACAAGGCAAAGCGCGGCGTTGAGTTCCGCCACTCAACACGCAATGCTTCAATTTGGCGGAAAGTGGAGAACGGAAATGTTGAAAGAGAACAGAGTGTCTTAACACTAGGTTCTCTAGTTCCCTCTGCCTACCCCGCTACATACGGGATACAGCGTGAAGTCGAAAAAAAAAAACTTCCCTGTGGTCAGATATAGCACGGCGTAGAGTTCCGCCAAACAACACTCAATGCTTCTAAATAGGTTAAACGTCGAAAATGGACTGTCTTAAACTGTCTATGTTAAGCAGGTATACTAATACAAATTAAATACATAATTTTTTTTTTCCAGAATACGAAGTTGTCGATATGAAAATATGCCTATACAATATAATTCTCTGGCCAATAAATAAATATGTTGTTTTTTTTTAATATAGACGTGATTTGCATCAGTTGCTTTATTTATGTGTCCTTATGACCCATGCCATACTATTATTTCTAGTTCCATCTTCGTAGTTAACGCCTGTCGGCGCAGAGGCACAGCGTGCGACTGTAAACACGACAGGTTGTGAGTTCGATTCTGCCCAAGAAATGTAAAGTTTAGCATTTCATTTCCTGGGTTGCACCAGGTGCTCAGCGTTGAGTTTCACCACTACACACGCAATGCCTCAATTCAGCGGAAGTGGGGAACGGAGTGTCTTATCACTAGGGTTCTCAGGTTCCTCTGCCTACTTGCTATATGCGGACATGAAGTTGAAAAATGCTTTTATTTCTATGTTTTATTAATAAGAAAATATCATACAAACTAATGTCCAAATGACATAAAATAAAATAACTAAACAAAATACATGAAGAAATTATTCAAATCCATAAGAATAATACGAAATATAATTAAAAAAACGATTTATATTTACAATACATAATATACATATATAAAGTGAATTTAGCTTCAAAGGTGGGGAAGTCCTTGTTTATTTTTTTTTTAATGGAAGGCAACAAAGTAAATTTACTCAGTTATTAATATTTTTTGAAAACATCATATCTCAACAAATCAATGATTTTTTAGTTTAGTTGTCCATGACGTAATTGCCCTCCAGAGGGCGCCATAGTTGAATAAGAGCGGCATCACATATCTAAGAACACTGGAGGTCAATGGCCTATGTAACGTCACCTGAATTATATATAATCTGGTGCAGGGTTTGGAAGATATGAGGTAATGAATATTACAAACATACATGATACGCGGAAAACATAACCCTTCTTAATGTCGGCAAAAGATATTAATTTAGAAAATATATTTAATACCCATAAAGTTTTAAAGTTGCAGGAACGAACTTGCACTTCTTTGATTTTTTATGAATTTCCAAACATTTTCATTGTTAAGTATGGGAATAACATTTTAAAAAATATTCCTTTTTCTTATTATTATTATAACAATATAGATTTTATTTAAATGTAAGTAAAATTATTTCTTAGTTCAAATTACTTTTACTGTACTTATTATGATAAAACATTTTCAAAATCTCTCTTATAAAAATATGCATAAAATTTTCCTTGGCAATTTTTTTTTTTAAAATAATTCATATATATTTTTTTATAATTCACAAGAATTAAAAAAATAATTATATACATAAAAGTATTGCCAACCATAAAAAAAAGGACAAAAATTAATGAATACAGAATAAATAGAATCAGATCAGGCTGATTACAGAGAGTTTAAGTCTAACGTCGAAAGTATATTAAAAAAAAATTACACAACATATATAAATGGCGACTAACATTTTAATATAACAAATAAAATGGCATAAATTAGTTCCTGGGTTTGGTAACAACTCAAAGCGCGGCGTTGAGTTCCGCCACTCGACACGCAATGCCTCAATTCGGCGGAAACTGGGGAACGGAGTGTCTTAACATTATGTTCCCTCTGCCTACCCTGATATATGCGGGATACAGCGTGAAGCTAAGTAAGTAAGTAACTTACGTTTGTAATTACTATATATTTATTAATTAATTTAAAAATTTCAGTAGTGTCAGTCACGAAAAACAACTGTCAGTTATAAAAAGGTATGCAGAGGGAACCTGAGAACCTAGTGTTAAGACACTATGTTCCCCACTTTCCACCAAATTAAGGCATTGCGTGCTTATTGACGGAACTCAACGCCGCGCTGTGCCATGTTAACAGCGCGAGGAAATGAACACATTTAATATTAATTGATTTATAATTATTAAATATTTCCATTTCTTTGAGTGGGAATCGACCCCCCGCTTATGCCACGATTGGCCTTATAAAAAAGTTGTATTATTTTTGGCTATTTTAGAGCCATATGAAAAAATATACACGATTTTTTTTTAATTATGCCATTTTCAACTTATTTAATCTAAATCTACAACTAAAATATAACTAAAACTGACTTCTGCCTACAAAAAGGTACTAACCCACAAGATTATTAAAAAATGGATTAACCGTTCATTTTTTAAATTATATAAAAAACATACATAAATATATATATTATATAGAACGAGGCGTGAATAAGTTAACAAATCGAAAATACATGCTTTTCAAGGTTTAACTTTGTATGTGTGTCATTTGTGTTTATGTCATTTAAATACTTTTTTAAAAAATATCAAAAAAATACCTATTAATATTTAAAAAAAAACATATGCAAGTCGTCTTATCAATCTATTCACGCCCACTATGAATAGTATAAAAAAATATTATGACCATCAATTTATAAAGTATGGGGTCAAAAAAGACCCCATGAAAAAACAAATAAAAAATAAACTGAATTATTGAAAGCCTCACAAATGTATTGTTTTTTTAAATTAAAAAAATAATATTGTTACATTTATTGTTAATATATTATTGCTGTTATACATATAGCTATCTCTTTCTTTCAGAACAAATAGAAAGAGACAGCAATATGTTCTTAACATGTTGAATGTTTATATACAGAGTGTATTAAATTAATGAATAGATTTTTTTGAAAGAAAATAAAAAATGAGTGGTAATTTTTTTTAAATATATTCAAAAAATTATAAGTTCTTACGAATTATTAAAAAAAATGCAAAAAAAAACTTTTTTCTAATTTCATCATAAAGTAACTATTTCATACATAAATATATAATAATAGAATACAAAACAAAAAAAATATCACAACGCAAACTAAAAAAAAGAACTAACCTACAATTAAAAACTAAAAAAAATAAAAAAAAAATAAAATTATTCGACTTACATAAAACAATAGCATTTTTCTCGGGACCTTGAAATGACTGAAAAAAACAATCCAGCATCAACACTCCGTTCCACCCATATTTCAGAGCCACCAAATATAATTACGGAACTCAACGCCGCGTACACCAGAGCGGAAAACGAGAATAATTGTGCACGCGGATATGACGTGCAATATTACGTCATTACCAAAAAGCCTGGCCAGCCATGGGGTGCTGATTTGATACCTTTTCGTCAAGCGCAAATTTATCGCAATATATTGAACGCATTCCGTTCTTACGTTGTTATCTATTAAGATCCCTGTGAGTGGTTAAGTATATATTACCGCTGTATTGACGATGCGTCAAGAATTTTCTTGCTGTTCTTGCAATCTGTAGCTGGATTAACAAAAGTACCCCCCTGAATGAGTATGAACCCGCAACCCAACAAAAAGCCTTAAAGGAGTAACTGTTTCACGATGGTGTCAATAAACATAGATTTCTTATATATTTATTTTTTATTTTAATCAGTATTTTGCTAGAAATCCAACACTTCGATGGGGTAATTCCTGGCCCTGCTTGCGACCTTACTCAAGCTGACCGGGCATTCCAGTGGGTTCACCGGAGCTGGAAAAAAATAGGGAATCAAATTGAAAATGTATAAAAACAATTATAAATACAGAAGCCATTTAAATCTCCAGAGCAGGGTGCAGGGTAGTGCGGTAGAGAAATCAGAATCCAGTTATATTCCATTCTCTTCAATAAATTGTTCCTCATCTTACCGCCGAATTGAGGCATTGCGTGCCGAAGATGAAACCCAACGCCACCAGCACGCGCCACCTAATTCAGCGGGAAAGTGGAATGCCCAGTGAATTGTTGTAAGAGAATGGAGTGTCTTAAACACTAGCGCCTCAGATTCCCTCCTCTTACCCACCTGCTATATATGCACAGCGTGAAGTTAAAAAAAACCAACCCACAAGTTCTGCACGTGTGCTTTCTTCTTTTAGCTTTCTCCACTTTCCTCTCAATGCTGAAAGAGAATCATGACAATATGCAGGCCTAAATTCGGTCAGCAATCACCGCCAAATGGAGGTGTCACCGCCTTTATAACCTGATGGAAAAAATAAAATCATTTCTTAATATTCACACTGTGTGTAAGTTTTGGAAGAAAATGTATTGAAAAACAAGGTTTAAAGATGTGCTGTTTCTTTTTTTTTTTAGCTTCACGCTGTATCTAGAGAACCCTAGTGTTAAGACACTGTACTTTCAACAATTCCTGTTTATCACTTCTTCGCCGAATTAAAGTGGCTGGTGTTGAGTGGTGGAACTCAACGCCTTCAAGTTTGGTAATAAGGCAAAGCGCGGCGTCGAGTTCCGCCACTCAACACGCAATGCCTCAATTCGCAGAAAAGTGGGGAACGGAGTGTGTCTTAATTACGTCTCTCCGCTCCACCCCCAAGTTATATGCGGGATACAGCGCGGAAGCCATGTATGTGGCGTACAAACGCCGTACTGTTAATGTTTGTTTATTTGTGTCTAACCATCAATATCCCGCATTTTGTGTTTGTGCCATGTGTATAACAGTGGCGAGGTGAAATCTTTAGTTAGCTGCCGGCAAATTTAGAGAAGCCGATGTATACTTAGAGTAGGTCGTGATGGCGCAATGAGAAGCCAGATGTATATTTAGAGAAGCCGATGTATGGTATTTAGAGTAATTCTTGTTTGGTGGTAGAGGTTCGGTCCTCCGTCTGGTTTTGCGACCACTATCATAGTTAAAGACGAACTGCCAAATATTCCTTGGCGATAAAGCCCTGGTTCGAATGACATGTAAGCCAGAAGTTTTCCTTTCCCACTCCATCCTTTCCCCCTCTAAATGTATTATTCTTTGATGAGCGGACTTCCCCGGCACCACATTATCCTCCCCTTCCGTTCCTATCCTCTAGTTATAACGCATCTAACATCTCTATGTTGTAGATGTTCATGGGTAAAGTGTAACCACTTACCATCAGGCGGTCCTCCTGCCTGTTTGCCATCCGTATCCATAAAAATAAAAAAAAAAAAAAAGTGAGAAGCCGATATAGGCTGTGAAGGTATTTTAGTAATTCACTATTGGACTTGGCAATAACTTTTTATTTTCAGGTATTTAAGATCTAGTCAAACTCCGTTTCTTTGCATTTTAATATGGCCAATATTTTCTTTACGATCTTTTAGGTCTCATACTTGTTCAAATAGTTAGGCAAGCTGTGGGAACAGTGGGAAGTGGAACTGTATTGTATGACAATTCCTCGCCACTAGTGTGTTCATGTTGTATATGTCCTGTACATATAAATGTGTGTGTGCAATACTATTATTAACGCATACAGAGTGTAAAAGTTAGTGGGAAGTATGGGCAACAGCAAAAGGATTGTTTGTATTGCGAGGCAAAGGATGCGTATGCGAGTGTGTAGTTCTGGGTGTATCAACATTAGCGAACATATGTATGTGTTAGTTGTATGTATATGTTAATGCTTTTGCATTTGATGGTGCTTCGGTGAATGCCTTTAATGTCTGTGTAACTGTGGGAATATATATATATATACACATAGCATGCAGGGTTCTGTAAACTTGTGTGCGCACTCACCCTCCACAGGTCGAGGCAGGCAAAAAGGCAGCAGCACGTGCAGGGTGCGCTCTTAAGATAGCGCGCGCGTGCTTCGCCGCAGCACACGCGTGCAGTGCTGTGTATCCTGCACACTGTATTGACATTACACGCATTAGTGCTAGGGCGCAACACGCCGAGGGACATATCCACTAAACAATTTTAAGTAAAAGCAAAGTGGACAAGCTCTGGTTTCTGTTTATAGAGTTGAAAAATGACTAAATATTAAATATTTGTTGTTGTTTAATCTCACGCTGTAAATTCCCCGCATATAAAAAGCAGGGTAAAGGAGAGAACCAGAGAACCTTAGTGCAAGACACTCCATGCTCTTTCAACAATTCCGTTTCCCACTTTCCGCAGAATTTAGGCATTGCGTGTGTTGAGTGGCGGAACTCTCAACGCCACGCTTTGTCTGGTAAATACGTAAACCCTAAGAAATGAAAATACTAAATTTTACATTTCCCGGAGTGGGAATCGAGCCCATCTCCGGTTGCGTGCTTACAGTCGCACGCTTTTTGTGCCTCTCAGGTGCCACGACACAGGCTTTATTTATTATAATAAACAATTATATACAAAAAATTAAATGACTTTAGCACAAAATATTCGAACCGGCACTTCCACCATCAGTATTAGTATGGTGCAAGCATTAAACAGAGATTTGAGTCAGTTATTGCGTCTCGCACCAGCCCATATACCGTCCAGGCGCATCCACTGCGCTTCTAGTGCGCGCAATACTTCTACACAGCACTCAGGTTGTCACCGGAGGGCGCTCACCCGTCAGGCGGAAACCTGGAATTTTCGTTTGAAATATTACCTTTAGGCAGAGAGGCGTTGGCGCATTCAACTGTTTCGACCCAAGACGCCATACTTGATATTCGTCCAATGGCGAGGTAAGTGGTACTCCCGAAGTTAGGTGCCGGTAAATTCATGGTAAATGACGCAACATTTCCAGGAAGCTTGGTAATTTGAAGCTCCATCATTTTAAAGAAACCGGTAGATAGATTACGTCAAGGTATTTCACCTTACTGCCACATATCAATCACTCCTTTCAATCTCGAGACGGAAATCTTAAGTAACGGAAAATAAAGAACGGATCGTTTTGTTGTGACATATATGGCCCAGGTTCCTCCGCCAACCCGCATTTGCGCATGCAAAGTAGAAGATAAACTGAATATTTGAACGCGCTAAAAACGGTAGTTGCTGGAAGATTTCCTTTTTCTCAAGACAGCAGGTAGACAGAGAGAACTCAATATTAAGACCTTACGACCCGCTGTCTGTTCAAGTGAACAGACCCATACAGCCCGAATTCAACACCGCCTATCTCGGCTCATAGCGCCGGGCACTGTAAAAACAATAATCACCACTATCACCCTCTAGTGGAAACTCAACAGATTTGGGTCCAAAAACAACAATAACATTTAAAAATATATCAATATTATATATATAAAAGCTTTAAATTCAAAAATTTGATTTCATGCATCTGTTTGCCTTCTCACTGTGTATCTGAATATAGTTAGGTAGCAGAGAGAACCTTAGAGTGAAAATCATAGTGGAAGGGAATAGATGACATTCCTGCTCCCTAATTTTGTTGAAGCTTCATTTACATATAAATGTAACATGATTACTCTCAGCAAAAACACATACTGTGTTTGGTCTCTGCATGTCTCATCAAGCTTCATTTCTCAGTCTGGTATATACTGCAATTGCGTGCTCCTGTTGGCAATGCAAGCCTCGATGGCTTGTCCTGATGTTACTGCCTAGCTTTGTTATGGTTAGACCTGAATGAAAATATGGCGCAAAATAAAGTGTTGGTAAAGTAAAATTATTACGAATAGATTCATAAACTCGTCACCCTGAAACAAAAAGACCAACGATCGGTAAAAAGAATCAAATTCAAAAACTAACCTTAGTAAAGCCCTTTTTCTTTTTAGTTCCGCCACCAGCACAAATGCCAGTGCCATCTGGCGGTAAGCGGGGAACGGAGTGTTCCACCACGTCGGCTCCTCTGCTCACCACCTCTGCCATAAGGTGGATGGGCAGCGCAGCATTCTATGTATATAAATGTATGTAGTGTCTTTTGAGGCGGCACGCGTACTTTCCGCCAATCGAGTACAGGTTTGAACCTGGCGGGAAGTGCAGCGCATAGATAGTTCAGACTCAGTTGGAGGCCAAACCCGTAGAAATATTCATTTCCTTAGGGTTTGCAACAAAAGCCGGCTTATTATTTATTATATTTTTCATTTCCTGAGAGTGTGAATTCGAACTCTCATAATCCAGCCGTGTTCACAGTCGCATGCTTATGCCCCTCAAAGGCCATGCCAGGCGTTAAATTAAAAGGTAAATGTGTAAATAAATTTGTTTTAACAAGCTCAGTTCTGTAGCACTCATTACTTTTGAACAGTGAGGTTCTCCCAAACCGTTACATAAAAACTACAATAATAATAATAAAAAAGGACTTTACCAAAATCATCAACAAAACAACAAAGGCTGTGAGCGCCAGCACCTTCGCTACATTAAACTGAATATCGCCATAAGCCGGCATCTTCATCTTTATCATTTGACAGATTCAGGTGAGCGCATGGGAGGACTCTGGGAAGAAATGTATGGGTGGCGGAAAATAATAATACTATTACAAATAACCTATAAACTGATGCTGAGGTTAGATGGGCGCCTGTCGGCGCAGAAAGCTGCGACTGTAAACGTGATAGCCGTTCACATTTCCACCAGAATGGAATTTTTCATTTCCTGGTTTGGTGGCCGTAAGGCGTGCTGGCGGTGTTGAGTTCGCCACTCCGCACGCAATGCCTCAATTCGGCAGAAAGTGGGGGAACGATATGGTATTAACACTAGGTTCCTCTTGCCTACCCTGCTATATGCGTGGACACAGCGAGAAGCCATGTACATGCAATGCAATGGCTACATAACACATTACAGTCGAATGGAGAACTACTCTTTTTAAGCCTCGCGTTAAGAAACAAAAGTGTTGCGGATAATGAAATATAGTTCGATTTTTGCTATATATTGTAGTAAAATGTTTTGGTAACCCGGTCTAGTTATTGCCGAACGCGAACACGTTCTACTCCGCAACCCAAAATATAATATAATTTTTTTGACCATTTTAGGATAATTATATAGCCTATTATCCCCGTTGACGCGTTAACAACGCGTTGTCTTTAGCAATGTATATGTGACTTTATATAAACATAGATGTCAAACCATGGTAGTGTGTGTAACATTTATTTTAAAAAAAGGTTAGTATTCTGTCCTTTTCTCTATAAAACTATAAGTGTGCCAAGTTTCATGCTCCTGCGTCCATAATTTTCGTAAAAAAAGGTATCCAAAGTTTTTGCTTCACGTATTTATATATACATAAACCAATTTATTTGTTTATTGCCGTACTAAAAATGAATCATATTTCTTGCAATTCAGATAATGTCTTACTCTTATCATGTTACTCATATGCTATCTAAAAAGTCAATTCTGGAATTAAATGATACTTGAAAACCCCACATACTTTGTTGTGACAAATGTAACACATGACGTCATAGTTTCATAAATAGGGAATTCACGGGATGGGTTTCCGTTCGAATACAATGAAGACAAAAATAAAACTACCTGTCGTGGCTTGAGGGACAAGTGTGTGACTGTGTGTGCGACAGGTTGTGGGTTCGATTCCCACTCCAGGAATGGCAAATATTAAATAACATTTAGTATTTTCATTTCCTGGGTTTGGTATCAAGGCAAAGCGCGGCGTTAAGTTCCGCCACTCAGCACGCAATGCCTCAAAAACGGATAAGTGGGGAATGAAAAAGTAAACTGAATGGAGTGTCTTAACACTAGGATTGCTTGTGCCCTCTGCTTACCTTACTATGACCAGAATTCAGCGTCAAGCTAAAAAAAAGGAGCTTCAAGCTTTATTCCGCATTGCCGGGTAGTCAAAGACAACTTAGTGACGAAACACTACGCTTGCCGCTTTCGCACAAATTCCAGACATTGCTTTTTGCGGAGGGAGAAATGAAAATAATTTAAACATAATCATTCCCCCCTCATGTATATCGAACCCGCAACCAATCCCGTTTACAGTCACTGTCCCACTGCGCCACGACGGTTTTTATAAGTGCAATACAGAGTGATATGCAGATATGGGAGGCATAGAATTGATATGCAAACAGTGACGCAGCTGATATCAATAATGTGACTGATAAGAAATCAACTAAATCTTAAAATATCATTTGTAATGCCAAAACAAATTGAAACTGTGAATATTTTGATAAGACTTTTAAAAAAAGATATGACGTTTAAAAGATAATAACTTTAATATATATTTTTATATATATATATATATATATATTTGAACTTCACACTGTATCCCGCATATAGCGGGGTAGGCAGAGAGAGCCTGAGAACCTAGAGTTAAGACACTCCGTTCTCGTACAAAAATTCCGTTCCCCACTTTCCGCCAAATTGAGCATTGCGTGTTGAGTAGCGGAACTCAACGCCGCGCTTTGCCTTGTTACCAAACCCAGAAAATGAAAATACTAACATTTCCTGGAGTGGGAATCGAAACCACAACCTGTCGTGTTTACAGTCGCACGCTTGTGCCTCTGCGCCACGACAGGCGGTAACATATATTTTCATTTTATGGTTTGTTAAATCAAAACAACGTTGAATTCCGTTAACGTGTGTGTGCGGAAAGATCGGAGTGTCTTAACACTACGTTCTCTCTGATTATCTGAATTAAAAAAAATTATAATATAATTAATTGAGTTCAGCCATTCAACTTCAGCAAGCAATGCCTCAATTCGGCGGAAAGTGGGGAACGGAGTGTCTTAACACGTCGGTTCTAAGGTTACCTCTGCCTACCCTGCTATATGCGGGATACAGCGTGAAGCTATGTATGTATGTACATATATATATATATACATTACCAAGTTGTTATAGTTGTTTATCCTTAAAATTTCCATACGAAAGTAATTTTCCGCTACATTTATATTTTATCTTTGCGAGATATATATCTAAGATATAAGCTACTGTGCAGATTTGTATCTCACAGGAAAATATTGTATGTTTTAAATATATTATTTTTAGCTGATAAGGGATTATAAAATATAAAAATATTTTTTTAATAGTAATAATGTATCCCTTCAATGCATTGAAAATATTAACAACTAAGATTGTAACTAAGAAAGAAACATGTATATTACACGCTGCAGAAACAAGCCACGCTGTATCCCGCATATAGCAGGGGTAGGCAGAGGGAACCCGGTGTTAAGACACCTGCTCCCCACTTTCCACCGAATTGAGGCAGTACATTATGTGCTGAGTGGCGGAACCAACGCCGCGCTTTGCCTTACATTAATAATTATCAAAACCCAGGAAATGAAAATTCCATTTCCTGAGTGGGGATCAAAACCCACAACCTGTCGCGTTTATATCTTCACATCGCCAAAGGCGTCTGCGCCACGACAGGCGTTAAAAAAGAAAAAAAAACCTGACTTCATTATTACATAAATACCTCCAAAAGTTACACGTCAGACCTTAACTAAATTTAACGAGACCACATTATAAGCACTAGCCATCATATAAAAAATCACCAAAATTGGTTCATGCAATAAAATATTAACTTTACATAAAAAAACAATCGAATCAGAGAACCTCCTCATTTTTTGAAGTTGGTAAAATAATTACTGTGGCAGTAACGTATGGCTTCCTGTCAACCAAAAAAGCCTCAAAATGGTTCAAAATTGTATATATAGCCTCTTTTTAACATTTTTAATCATATGTAGAAATATTACGAAATTCTTATCAAAAACAATACAGTAATGACACAGCAGTGTATGTGCAATATGCAAATCTTATCAATCGCATGTCATGAATATATAAAACGTTGTTTACTGGATCGACAGACAACGTACACGCGAAACTATTTCATAAGATAGAGCTAATACGATGTGGCGTGTAGGAATGCGGGGAGTGTAGGGGAGTGCTAAGAGAGGAGAACGATATACTACTGCACATAGAAATATGACATGTGGGTGTAGGGACGCACGGAGTGTAGGGGAATGGGAGAGAATGCAAAACTACTGTACATAGGAACATGATAAGTAGCGTGTAGGACGCGGGAAGTGTAGGAGTGCCGAGAGAGAATGAGAAACTAACAGTACATAGGATCATGATATGCAAGTGTAGAGCGCGGGAGTGTAGGGAGTTGAGAGAGACCGAGAAGTTACGAATTCGTAAAAACGAGATTTTTAAGTTTTATAGTTCACGCAAAAGTATGTCGCGGTCAACTCCACTCTCAAGACTCCGTTCTCTACTCCGAATTAGAGTCATTATGTCCTTAAATGGCGGAAGTTAACGCCGCGCTCTGTCTCAACAGAGCAGTTCTCCGATCTGATGACAAGCTGCAATTTTACGAGTGGTAATCAAACCCACTTTTACACCTCAGACGCAATCCCATTGCGACACGATGAAAGCCTTCTATATACCATATATATATATAGAAGAGCATATGCATATATATATATATATATATATATATATATATAGGCATATAAATATAGCATATATATATAGAGTATATATATATATATATATATATATACTCATATATATATATATATATATATATATATATATATATATATATTTTCATTTATTACATATGGTAGTAAAAATGGTAATAATTATTTATTACTATACTATTTTTATCACAAAAGTAATAAAAATAAAAATTCAATACTTATTTCATCATATTTCAACGTTTTGAAGTTAATCTATATGTGCATATCTAGCTGTCGATATATGTATGTCTGACGTCTTTCAGATGCACTTAGCAAGTGTGAGAAAGACATTTAACTGTTTTGGCTTTAATGCGTGATAGTAAAAAATTTCATTGCACCAAATCAGAACTAAAAGATTTATCACAAAGATGAACACACAATATCTTTAAATTGAAGAAATATCTTGTGGCCAAAAAAGAAAAGAAGCCAATATAAATAACAACGAAAAAACATACCCATACTTACTGTCTGTTACTGAGCGTATGACTCTAAAGGCGACAGGTTGTGGGTCCGATTCCTATTCCAGGAAATGTTAAATCATATTTAGTATTTTCATTTCCTCGCTCTGGTAAGAAGGCAAGGCGCGGCGTTGAATTCCATCACACAGCGCGCAATGCCTTTCTTTGGCGGATGGTGGGGAACGGAAATGTTAAAAGAGTATCTTAACAAGTCGGTTTTCTGGTTTCCTCTGTCTACCTTGCTATGTGCGGGATACAGCGTGAAGTTACAAAAAAAAAACTTACCCATAAGCAGTCTTGAAGTCCATATTGGCTATAGTGTAGCACAAATTCTTCCGATCTTCAATCTTCAGTTTTCGTATGTGCTCCTCAAATATCGCCTTACACGACTTCCTGTTCATCAGACAGCATTCCTTCTTAGAGAAGTCCGTTGCAATTTGCTTTTGAAGATCTTTGAACTGTTTCATTGACATCGAGGATTTCTCTTTATCTTTCTTCTTATCAGTATCCTTATCAGATTCTGCGTTGTCAAGAACACAGCTGGGATACTCGTCAATCGTTGGGATATCTTGATACTTCTCGTAATCACTGTTATACATTGGGGATGAAGTTTGTGGGGATAGGGTGTAGTCAGTAGTGGGATAGAAAGACGCTTGGGAATCTGACATTGGGCTTGGAACATTTTCCGAACGAGGAGGGGTAAGGAATATCGATGGTTTCTCCAATTGCCTATCCATGATTGCCCAATCGATATCATAATCGAATGTATGGCTTGTAGTCGAGAACTCCTCTATAGGGTTCAGTGTAGGACTCTTGCTTGGAGGAACAGTGAAAATTGGGGTGCTGATTTTTTCATAGTCATCTTTCATGAAATCTAAGAGAATATCATCGGATTTGTCTTCTTTGATGTATTCTTGGGCTATTTGCCAACGATCTACTTGTTCTTGTTGTGAGTTTTGGGCGAAATTTGTGACGCTCATGTCGACCAGCTTGAGAGCTGTCTCGATATCGGTGCATGTTTCTGTACGTGGATTTGAATTGAATATCACTTGGCCACCTGAGAATGTTTGTCTGTTTACTTGGTTAATCTGAAAATTAATATTAATTATATTAGGTATATAAGATTTTATTGTACTTGTCTGTTTAAATCAAAACTCTCTTTTTGAGATAAAAAAAAAAGAATTGTTTGTATCCGGCAATGTATTTCGACGGTACTTCTATTTACAAATTTATTTTTATTTGTCTTTATAATTAAAGTATATATAACGGTTTTTTAGGTTATCTTGTTTTCTTTATTTTGAACTATCTGTACCCGGCGCGCGTTGCTACGCCAACAACTAAAATAAATTTAACACGTTGACCGCCAATAAGATTTTGGTAAAATATCCAAAGAATGTTTGAATGATTTTAGGTTTAATTTACGATAATTAGTGGGAAAACAATTATTCTACTTGTATTGAGATATTTTTTGAGGTGGTTTATTGTGTTTTTTGATGTGTCAGTCACCGGTGGTCGACGCGGCGCTATAGTAAAATATTACAGATAACGCCGCGTCGGTCAACGCTGAGTGACACGGCGGTCAACGTGTTAAGAAAAATAATTTTAAAGTTTTTGAGTTCATCGATGACATACAGACAAACAATCATTTTTACAAGACTACATACACAGTTTTTATAAGATTAAGTTTTTTCTTTAAGTCCAGTTATAGTATTCGGCTTTTGCCAGCAATTGAATCAACCTATATGCCATATATAATGATGGATGTCGAAAGTTGGACTTATCTTTAGATGAGATGCGTCTCTTCCAGTCAACCTGTGGAGGTGGAAGTGTAACCTTAGGTAGCAGGATGAGATTCAGCATAATGGCCGCAACTTCGCTGCAACCCCGCATATAGCAGGGTAGGCAGAGAGGGAATCAGAAGAGAACCTAAGTGTTAAGACTACTCCATTCAACAATTCCGTTCCCCGCGCTGCCTAATTGAGTCATTGCGGCGTATTGGTGGCACGGAACTCAACACCACCGTTTTGCCTTGTTACCAAAACCAAGAAATGAAAATAAATTTTCTGGACTGGGGAATCGAACCACAACCTGTCATAGTTTTACAGTCCTTTTTAGCTTGGGCGACATACACCTATAGTTAAAAATGAAACTTTAACATAATTTAAGCAACTAAGATCAATTGAAAAATTCATAATGGAGTCAATCTATTGAAGTAACGGTACAAGAGAAACTGGCAAAAACTCGTCAGGCGATACAAGAAGTGGCAGGCATAAGGTTCACGCTACAATACATTTAACAATTTAAAGAACCTACCCGCTTTATCACGCATAGCAAGATAATCAGAGAGAGTAGTAATTAATAGTGTCATGTCATGATTCTCCGCTTTCATTAGCTTCACCTGTATCTATATTTTTGGCCCACTTCTGGTCAATGTGCTCCAAAATATGCGTATCGAGATTCAATACTACTTACATAGGATGACAGTTCACAACACCGCAATTTTAGACCAGATCCCTACCTACATTTATTATCACAATGAAACTATTTTTAACTAAATATTTTGGTTTTCACAAATTTAAAAATAGACCGAGGATTGTGCGTGTTCAGGGGCGAACTCAACGCCGCGTTATGCCTCGTTACCAGACCTACGTATGAAAATACAAAATGACCCGCCATAAATTCCATTTTTTAAGTGAATCGAACCCACAATCTGTCGCGTTTGATCGCATGACCTCTGCGCCACAGCAGGCGGCGAGAAAGTGTTGAAAGAGGGAACAAAGTGTCTCTAACACTAGGTTTCTCAGATTCCTCTGCCCTACCCTGCTATAGCAGGATACAGCGTAGTAAGAATAGGCCAGAGTCTTTATAATCAGCCGTTGGGTTTCACGGAAGATTCCGGGGAGTTCCCGTAGGCCTTGTAGTGGCAGTAAGAAGAAGGGCATCATGGGGTTTTAGTGATGGGTATACGGACGGCCTCTTTGCAGCCATGCCAGGTCCCATAAGCCATCCCGGAGTCCCCGGAGGCCTTTATAACCAAGTAACCCTAAAAATTCAGGGTCAACAAAAAATGGATCAGAAGCGATTGGATACAAGAACCGTAATTAAAGAAGTGTTTTTATTTAAAATAGCAAGTTAATTTTGGCAATGGGTGAAATTGTAACAGTGCTATCTTTATAATTACATTACAGTGAATTACAAGTGTTCGAAACTTTCTCTTTGTATCTGTAATGTCTAAATTTAGACAGGGAAGCGGTGAAAGGAGAGGTAGAAAAAACTAGTTTTACCTTGACTGCCCTACTATGCAAAATATAAATTGTGAATGTTTTTTAAGGGAGTATTTATGCTGTATTCCGCATAATATATGTAGGTAGGCAGAGGGAACCAGAGAACCTAGTGTTAAGATGCTCCATTGTCTTCAACAATTCTCTTCCGCAAATTGAAAGGAGCATTGCGTATTGTGTGTTATGAAAACTTGAGAGGCCTATTGGCGGCGCAGAGGCACAAGCGTGCGACTGTAAACATAGCAGGTTTTGTGGGGTTTGACTCACTACTCCTGGAAATGAGGAATCCTGGATAGGAATGATAAATTATATTTAACAAGGCAAGGCGCAGCGTTGAGTTCCGTCACTTAGCACGCGATGCCTCAGGTTCAGCGGAAGGATTAGAACGGAATTTATTAAAGGAGCGAATTGTCTTAACCCTAGGATGCATCTGGTTTCCCTCTGTCCCACCTATATTGAGCAGCATAGTATCCCCATGATGGATTATTATTATTGTATATAATATTTTGTAACTAATGTAATAATATTCATATACGGAAAGTAAATAAGATGCGATTATACAATTAGCCATATTGTCCTTGGGAAATACCATGAAGTACGCAGTACGTGATATAGTATTAACCATAAAATTGTACGCAACTGCTGAATTCACAACTATATATGCTCGCCTAAAACGGCACGTTATTGAGTGACGATGACAGACAACGTACACGCGAACTACACGTAGAGGCATGACATATGGCTGTAGGGACGCGAGGTAAACAGTGCTGGGAGTAAAGAACGAGAAATTACTGCACCTAGAAACATGACATGGCGCAGCCAGGTGCAAAGGAGTTTAGAAGTGCTGAGAGAGGAGAGAACGAAACTATTTGTCTATTGAAACATGACATGTGGCGCTGTAGGGACACGAGGAAGTGTAAAGGGAGAGATCGTGAGAGAGGAGAACGAAACTACTGCACATAGAAACATGACATGCTGGCGTGTAGGGACGTAAGGAGTGTGAAGTGCTGGGAGAAAGAGCTTGAGAAACGCACATACGAAACATGACATGTGCGTGTAGGGACGAGGGGGGGCGTAAGAGAGAATGCTGAAAGAGCAGCACACTTGCCTACGCTTCCACATCCAGAAGCACTGGCTACCATAAAAAAGAATAACCAATTTCCCTTTTATCAAACCCAGGAAAGAAAGATTCTGAATTTCTGGGTATCGAACCTGACATCGCACAGTCACGCCTATTGCCTCAAGACATGACAGACATTTTCCTTTTTTGAAGTCAGTTAAAAATAATCCGAATCACTGTTTTTAAAACGCTACGCAATACGCAATGAATTGTAAAAAACAAGAATTAAATAATTTACAATTTGTTCTACTCTGTTGACTTTGTAAAATCTATATATAAAAATGAATGTTTGTCTGTGTCATCGATTAACTCAAAAACTACTGTACCGATTATTATGAAAATTGGTATATATATGTATTTTTCTACGGAAAAGGTTTGTATAATGTGCTCATTGATGCAACTCGCCATCAGGAGGAGCTGCAGAGTAGCTACTTCTGCCCCGTTCAACCGATTGTCATGAAAATCAGTATGACCATGTATTTTTACACAGAGGAATATATAAAAATGAATGTTTGTCTGTATGTCATGAATGAACTCAAAAATTTTCTTAAATTTGTGGCGTAACAACGCGCGTTGGGTAGTCAATGAATATTTAATATTTTTTTAGTTTCACGCTTTAAAATCCAAATAAATAAATAAAAAGTATATTAAATTTATAAAATAAATTAACACACACTACCATGGTTTGACATCCATGTTTATATGAAGTGACATAAACATTGATAAAGACAACGCGTTGTTAACGCGTCAACGGGGACACTAGTATAATCTAATGTATATGGAGAACGTAGTGTCTTGATACTAGGTTCTCTCTGTTATGCGTGATAAAGCGTGAAGCGTGAAACTTTTTTTTTAATATTTACCTGTCTAACACTGTCAGTCTGTTCTTTATACGGATGTATGGACTTGCCGTGTTTGTGAGTAATAACTGGACCTCTTGGAACGACGACTGTTTGTAACTTCTTGCCTTTCTTTCCACTTTCTTCTTTTTCCTATCAAATAAAAAATATATTTTGAAGTTTTTAAAGTGTTAATTCTACACTTAGAAAACGAAAAATATACGCAGCGGGACTCGAAGCCGGAACTCAGAACGCATGGCTTAGTGGTCAGAGCGCTTGGACGGTTTCCAAGAGGCGCGGGTTCGAGTCTCGCTGTGTTCAAATTTTTATACGTTTTCTAAATAAATAAAAAAGAAAAATTTTTTTTTAGTATTTTTGCGATATGCAGTTTTTTTTTTGTTAATTTTTTTGTTAAAAAGTAGTTTGTTAAAAATTGTTTTTAAGTATTATAAGTATCTATCTTTTTGAATAATTTTAACTAAGTTTTGAGTATTATATCGATTTAATTATATTTTTCCATATAAAAATTACAAATAATCATTCGAAAATATTTTTTGGACTATAAAAAGTATAGAACATATACATATATAGTTACTACAAATTGCTTGAGGTCATCGTGCTGCAGTGTGATAGCGTTTGACTGTTAATTTAAATTGGTTATGATTTTGTAAGTTATTTTCATTTATCCGGTCTAGTCAGACAAAATGCGGCGTTAAGTTCTGCCACTCGACATAGAGAATAGAGTTAGAGAGAATGCGTTAGGCATAGTGGCGAGGCGACCATACAACTCGATTCCTACCGGCTTGCCTAGCTTTTCAAAGTACAAGTATGAGACCTAAAAAGAAGCTCGCCAGTGAAATGTGGAGCTCAAAAAAACAAAGTCAAACAAAGTGTAAGAGCTAAAAAAAAGTCGCCAGTAAAATATTGGGCATAAAATTGCAAAAAGAACAACTTCTAAAATCTTATAGACCTAAAAAGTGATCGCCAAAATTCGATAGTGAAATTACTAAATACTTTGACATCCTACACCGGTTTCCCTAAATATATCGGCTTCCCTAAAAATTACCGGCTTCCCTAAATATACATCGGCTTCCCTTAATTTACCGGGTTGCCTAACTAAAATTTTCACCCCTCGCCACTGATGCCTAATATACTTTCATAATAAATTTAGACTACTTACAATCTTTTCTTTTATATATCTATATGGAGAAAACAAAAGAATTACCTGTTCATCTACATTTAACTTCTTAAATGAATCAACAAGAGTTTTATCTTTCTCATCCTCAAAATCGTTAGCCATACATTTCTCCACGAAGCCACTATCCTCAGACGAATGGGAATCATTCCTCTTTTCTCTCACTTCTTCTTTGATAACTTTATATGAAAAGTTATCAAATTCATCATCTTCATTATCAGAAACTTCTTTCTCTAGATCTAATTTCTTGATTTTCTCAAGTAAATCAGTTACTGGTGTAACATTAATGTTTTCAATAGATTTTTTAGTTTCTACTACTGCTTCTCTTTCTACTTTATCTTTATCTCTGATTTTTCCTTTCTTTTTGTCTTTTTGGAACAGAGCCTGAAAAGGTTTTATGAATATTTCTTTTATAGATTTCTTTTCGTCAGCCATTGGTAGATGTGGTTGGGCGTTAGGTACTTTAGGACTTCCCATGCTTGTCAAATCTCGAGTAGCTCTTGTCTTATTTGCATCTGTAACAATATAAGCAATTTGGTTGATAACTAACAATTATTGTCTGTATGTTAAAATATTCGCGGCGTACGGAGTGTCTGGACACTATGGTGTATAGACTAGACTATAGTCTTTTACTATGAGGGATAATAGGTGAAGCTGTACTTTTTTATTTATTTGTTTTTCACGTAAGTATAGTTACAATGAAAAACAACAATTCAATTACACGTTCAACAAACATTTTTAGAAGAATACAGTAACCATACACATGTATGTTACGATAAACACCACATGCAATATTAATGTCAGAGAAAATAACATATAAACAAAAGGGATTATCGTTCATAAATTTACAAAAATTCTAAAAAATTACACAACAAAAACGATCAAATAAAGAGAATATAAAGAACGAAAACTAAGTAACCTGATATATTTATGATAAATATGCTGAAAATATCCAGAAAATCGAATACCAAAATAGACGCGATTAATGAGTTTAAAATAGCTTCCACTCCAAGCGTGGATAACTTGATAAATCAACTTGCGTATCCATTTTTTTCCTAATATATTTATAGGCATATAGGCATTGATTTATTTATAGAATGAATAAATGACTAAAGCGAAAAAAACAAGCAAATCAAATACTTTCAGAAAAAAATGTATTTAAATAACATAAAAACAGGATTTACAGATACAACTTAAACTTTAAAACCCCTTTATGACAGTATGCATTGATTTATACTAGTGTCCTCATGACGCGTTAATAACGCGTTGCTTACGTATATGTCACTTTATATAAACATGCATGTCATACCATGGTAGTGTGTGTAACATTTATTTTATTAATTTAATATACTTTTTATGCATTATTTTAAAAAGATATCTTCTCTATATAAACTATAAGCGTGCCAAATTTTATGCTCCTTCGTCCGCGTAATTTTCGTAAAAGGGTTTTTTTTTTATGGATAACGGATGGCAAACGAGCAGAAGGACCACCTGATGGTAAGTGGTTACCTTCGCCCATGAAAATCTACAATACCAGAGATGTTGTAGATGCGTTGCCAACCTTGAGGATACAGATGGAAGGGGAGGACAATGTAGTGGTCCGCTATCGGAACCATTACATTTTGGGGAAAGGATGGGTGGGAAAGGGGAAAACCTGGCTAACATGCCATCGAACCGGAACACATAATAAGATATTTGGCGGTTCGTCTTTGACATGATAGTGGTCGCGAGCCAGACGAGGACGAGCCTCCTTGGTAGGAGGTTGGTGGTCCAAACTACTGGGATATCCGACTCTTACGGGACGCTACCCAGCGGCGGAGGGGAATTCTATTCTAACCCCGTCCCCTCACAAGGAGAAATAAAAAGGGATACAAAGTTGTTGCTTCGCGTATTAATATATAGATAATATTCTTTATTGCATTTAAAGTTTACAAAAGCAAAAGATAATAGTATTATTTGTCGACAAAGGTGGGACTTATCTCTAGAAGAGATCTCTTCCAGTCAAGGTGTGGAGGTGGAAGCATAACAGATAGAGGGATTAAGGTTCGGCGCAATTTAAAAAATATTATAATTACATAAGAGAAGCAAGACTGATGTAATATACTTATATTGAATACGTAAATTAACAAATAAACATATAACAAGCGTGCGACTGTAAACACGACAGGTTGTGGGTTCGATTCCCTCTCCAGGAAATGAAAATATTAAATAATATTTAGTATTTTCATTTCCTCGCTCTGATAACAAAGCATAGCGCGGAGTTGAATTCCGCCAGCACACAATGCCTCAATTCGGAGAAAATTTGGATCGGAAATATTAAAAGAGAACGGAGTGTTTTAACACTAGGTTCTCTGGTTCCTTCTGCCTGATCTGCTATATGCGGGATACAGCGTGAAGCTAGAAAAAAACTAATCATATTTTAAGGTGTTTTAACATCAAATATCACGCATCTTAACCATGAATAGATTATTTTACACTACATAAAGGAGAATTTATGAAATTTCCATGAAACCACATAAAAGAGATCACACAACGGTTTTTTTAACAGATACTATAATAATATCGAAACGCAACTTCAATAGATGGCTTTTCTTGTGGAATAGTCATTTCATGGTCCACTGGAAGTCATCGACATTTATATTCTGTTATTTAAAAAAAAAAAAAAAAAAAAAAAACATTGGCGCGCATTGTACGTTAGAAACTTATTAACTTTAAACAAAAATAAAAAAGGTTTGTATTTTTTCGTTATCCTGGTCGTTTTGGCATTGGTGTCGCGATACATAAATATTCATCATCAGATTCGGACACGTGTGCAAATTTTTAAAAACTATAAGAGGGTCAAAATTGAGTTGCCAAATTTTGGTAAACGCATAAAATTAAATCAACTTCAACCTTTATCCTGTTGGAAAGACAGTAAGAGAGAAGGAGTGTCAAGATATTCCGTTCTTCGCTTTTCGCAAGAAATCGAGTTATTATGTGGTAAATGGCGGAATTTAACGCCGCGCTTTGCCTTATTCGGATGAGGCAAGCGCGGCGTTGAGTTCCGGAGATATGAAAATTAAAATATATTTACTTTCCTAAATATAACTTTAACGCCTGTCGCGGCGCAGAGGCACAAGCGTGGGACTATAAATGCGACTGGTTGTGGCTTCGATTCCCACTCCAGAAAATGGCATTTTTCATTTCTCGACTTTGGTAACAAGGCAAAGCTCAATTCGGAGGAAAGTGGGGAACGGAGTATCTTACCTGCTATATGCAGGATACAGCGTGAAGCTAAAAAACAATGTGACGGAATTCAACGCCGCAATTCAGTTCCGATGAAATGAAAATTAAATCATAATTAGTTTTCCAAGTATCTATTTTAGAGATTCTTCGAATACTCATATCTTAATTACTAGAATTGGAAATATATGTTATTTCCATACATATACATACATTTAAAGATAATAGATCAAGTTTTTTATAATCAATGTCTTATGTCGGGTTTTATATAACTCATGGAGTTTCCTTCAAGCAGTTTATACGCGGATAAAATTAATATTACACCGGTTGACGTAATGTGTAGCAATTTGATTTATTGTTCGATTTTTCAAGAACAATGTGTGTCGTTAGACGTCACCTCTCTTAGAGTCGTTTTTGAGCAGTAACCAGGGATAAAAATTTTAATTAGGCAATCCCGTTAATTTAGAGAAGCCGGTATATATTTAGGGAAGTCGGTACATATATTTAGGGAAGCCGTTTTTTTTAACGTTCACCATTCCACCACCACTCTGCCCATCGCGTTGCAGAGCGAGGAGTTTAGAGAGTGCCTGGGATTTACACGACACAATGTGTATGTTAAGGGGGCCCCTTTAAAATACCAATATTAATAAAAATATAAAGAAACTTAAATAACATATCGGGCATCTTGGCGCAGTACACTGGTTATGGATTCATTTATTTATTTCAAACATTTAGCAGCACATCTAGGAATAATTTTGTACGATAACAACCGCATTAGTGCAACTGTGTCGCGATTGATAACGCCCATCTCATAAGCGTTAAGAACGCTTAACAATAAAGTACTGAAGTTGTAGATATATTAACAAAATTTTTGCCTGTGAGGGGACGGGGTTAGAATACAATTCCCCTCCGCCGCTGGGTAGCGTCCCGTAAGAGGCGGATATCCCAGTACTTTGGTGGTAGAAGGTTCGTCATCCGTCTGGCTCACGACCACTATCATGTCAAAGACGAACCGCCAAATATCTTATGTTCCGGTTCGATGGCATGTAAGCCAGGTTTTTTCCTTTCCCACATATCCGTTCCCCAAAATGTGGTGGTTCCGATAGCGGACTACTACATTGTCCTCTCCTTCCTTCTGTATCCTCTAGGTTGGCAACGCATCAGCAACAACATCTCTGGTGTTGTAGATGTTCATGGGCGAAGGTAACCACTTACCATCAGGTGGTCCTTTAGCTCGTTTGCCATCCGTTATCCATAAAAAAAAATAACAAAATAACTTAAAGCAAGAAAGTAATAATAAACTAAAACAAATAATATTCAAAGTGACAACAGTAAGGAATTACAAATTAACAAAAAGGTTTTGTTTGTGTGTATGTGTATGTGTGTGAGAGTGAGACTGTGTTACCACTCAGGGAAATGTTATAATCAATTCAAAATTATTTAAA
The DNA here is from genome assembly GCA_033558755.1 of Philaethria dido. Taxonomy (NCBI): domain Eukaryota; kingdom Metazoa; phylum Arthropoda; class Insecta; order Lepidoptera; family Nymphalidae; genus Philaethria; species Philaethria dido. The sequence goes on along the minus strand of JAKGSA010001175.1, from coordinate 33,716 downwards.
TTTCCCAGTTCTGGCAACAAAACACATTATGTGAAGCGAGATTATACATATGACTACGTTAATATACAACGTTTAATACATGACGAGATACAATCTCTTAAGTACGTTGTCTTAGCCGTTACTGTGCCATGTTATTGCCAAAAATATAAGCTAAAAAAATATAATAGGAACATATTCTGAGAAATGTTTGCGTAATCTTTATAAGAAAAATCTTGTTTTTAACCGATTATTAAACAAGGAGTCTAGGAAATGTAAAATTTAGTATTTTCATTTCTTGGGTTTGGTAACAAGGCAAAACGCGGCGTTGAGTTCCGGCACACAACACGCAATGCTTCAATTCGGCGGAAAGTGGGGAACGGAATTGTTGAAAGAGAATGGAGTGTCTTAACACTAGGTTCCCTCTGCCTACCCCGCTATATGCGGGATACAGCGTGAAGTTAAAGTGGAGGCAGAGGAAACCTGAGAACCATAGCGTTAAGACACTACGTTCCCCACTTAACTAGCTTCCGTTAGGACTGACATGACTGACACCTTTGTAAGTTGCTTCCGTTAGGACTGACACGACTGACACCTTTGTAAATTGACGATTCGAAAGTGCTTGTAATAGCCTACTTGAATAAAGAATATTTTGATTATAACATTATCGGGAAATAAAAATAAAAATGATTAAAAAAAAACGTGTGTGTGAAGTGTCTTAACACTAGGTTCCCTCTGCCTACACTGCTATATGCGGGATACAGCGTGAAGCTAAGTATGTATGTATGTATGTAAAAAAAAATCATTTTTTTAAATTGTAATTTGACCCCAGGACTATCGCGATCAGTTTGACCTTACTGTGTCAAGCTGATAATATTTACGTAGAAAACAAACAAATTTTAATATAATAATATAAATAAGAATTTACAATACAAAAAAGACGAATTCAAATTAAATGCACTAAAAAGATTATTACGAATAACTCAGAAACTGATTTTAACAGAAAAAGATTTTAACTAAATACAATTGGGACCACATCAAAAGCGCTAGATATCATGTAAAAAAGAATCATAAAGATTGGATCACCCAGTAAAACTTTATGCGGTAACACACATAAAAATACAGGCGAATACCTCTTTTTTATTAAGTAAATTTATTATAATATATATAATATTTAATATTTTTGTAGAAAGAGAATGGAGTGTCTTAACACTAGGTTCCCTGGTTCCCTCTGCCTACCCCGCTATATGCGGGATACAGCGTGAAGTTAAAAAAAATAAAATTTCTGCAGAGGGAAACTGAGAACCTAGTGTTAAGACTCTCTGTTCTATCAAGATTTCCGTTCCCCACTTTCCACTGAATAAAAGCATTGCGTGCTGAGTGACGTAATTCAACGCCGCACTTTGCCTTGTTACCAGAGCGAGGAAATAAACATACTAAATATCATTTAATATTTTCATTTCTTGGAGTGGGAATCGAACACACAACCTGTCGCGTTTACACCCTCTCAAGTCTCTAAATAACATCTAGTATTGGTGTAAAATATACCCGCCTTAACAATCCAAGTTATAACCTATATTTATGCTAAACCACATCAAAATTCGTTCATCTTCATTAATAATATTGGTAGTATAATTATTTTTATCTACTTTAACCGCATCCTGTGTTAATTTATGCAGAGCAGACTGTAAACAGATTGTAATGTTCATAAACATAATATATTAATAGAAATATAAAGGTCATTAGGACTCAGTGGAACAGCGTCTAACTGTAACCGCAGTGGTTGTGGGTTCGATTACCATTCAAGGGAACAATTATATATAATTACTGTAGTAAGACAAACACGACATTGAGCTTCCAATATTATTTTTTTAGATTTTAGTGGAAAGCAGAGAATGGAGTGTTTTGACACCAGTTGCGAGTGGTGAAAATTTTAGTTAGGCAAGCCGGTAAATTAAGGGAAGCCGATGTATATTTAGGGAAGCCGGTAATCGTGACGTAGTAAGATATTGTCGTAACTATAGACAAGATAGTTCTGGGTTCAATTTCCCGTGATGATTGTAGAAATGATACATTTTCCTGTTTCAGTATGACAAAGTACGGTTTGGGGTATTCACTTTACACATAATATCTTGAAATTGGGCGGAAAACCACTTCTTAAACTGATATAAGTACTAGAGGCGCCGGCAACTAGTAAAATACGTGGCCTTATCAACATGTTTGTCATTTTGATGATTACCCAATTTGATATTGCGTGTTATGTGACGTAACTCAACGCCGCGGTTTGCTTTGAAATACATTTTAGAAAAAGAAAGAATAAAGATTGAAACTTATAGTCTATATAACGCCTGTCGTGGCGCAGAGGCACAAGCGTGCGACTGTAAACGCGACAGGTTGTGGGTTCGATTCCCACTACAGAAAATGGAATTTTTCATTTTTGGCTTTGATAACAAGGCAAGGCGCGACGTTGAGTTCCGCCACTCCGCACGCAATGCCTCAATTCGGCGGAAAGTGGGGAACGGAGTGTCTTAACACTAAGTTCCCTCTGCCTACCCTGCTATATGCGGGATACAGCGTGAAGCTATGTATGTATGAAACTTATAGTTTGTTACGCTTTCACGCCAACATTACTTAACCGATTATCATAAAATTTTCTACACATTATCTTAGAGGTTAAAAAGGACAGAGGATAATTTTTATTAATGTAATATTTTGGGAGACATGATTGTTATGTCAAAAAATGTAAAAATTCAGTTACTTTAAAGTGTTGAAATGAACGCATATACGCACTATGCACAACAGTATGTAGTATGGACTGATATTGTGAGCGAAGCCGAGGGTAAAAGCTAGTTGCAATGTAATACAATCAATACGCGCTATGTATACAAAAATATTACACATTTTTTAAATATATAACTAGAGTCCCCGTTGACGCGTTAACAACGCGTTGCCTAGCAACGTATATGTTATATAAACATGCATGTCAAACCATGGTAGTGTGTGTAACATTTATTTTATTAATTTAATATATTTTTTATAGATTGTTTCAAAAATATATTATCATTGTGCACTCCTTCGCTATATAAACTATAAGTGTGCCAAGTTTCATGCTCATCTGTCCGCGTATTTATCGCAAAAGGCGGTACAAAGTATTTGCTTCACGTATTTATATATAGATTTCGCATTTATTTTGATATCTAAGGTATATTACTGTTAAGCAGTGGGGTGAAAATTTTAGTTAGGCAAGCCGGTAAATTAAGGGAAGCCGATGTATATTTAGGGAAGCCGGTATATATATTTAGGGAAGCCAATATACCTTTTTTAGGTCTATAATATGTCAGAGTTTGTTTTTTTTTTGCAATTTTTCCATACTTGTACTTTGAAAAGCTATGCAAGCCGGTGAGAATCGAATTGTATGGACGCCTCGATACTACTTGTAAAGTTTTTTTTTTATTTCACGCTGTATCCCGCATGTAGCGGGGTAGTCAGAGGGAACCTGAGAACCTAGTGCTAAGACACTCCGTTCTCTTTCAACAATTCCGTTCTCCACTTTCCGCCGAATTGAGACATTCCAATGATGGCACTGTAAAATTGCATCTAGACGTGTTCAGTAGTGTTTGCGTGAAAGACTAACAAACATCCTTCCTCATAAATTTTCGTATTTACAATATATTATATTTTAGTAGGATAATTAGGGACTTAATTAAAATAACCCAAGAAACAATCGAAGTGCGATATGTAATAGTTATTTTCGTCTCCAAAACGGGAAATTCATTTAATACAATCTATTTATGTTTTAATTGGGGAAAAGTACCATATTTGGTACCGTTTTTTGCCTGTTTACGCGTAAAATATTCGTTACCTTAGCAACATGTAAATTACTTAAGAAAAGAGTGTGTCAAATACATGGTAGTGTGTGTAAATTTTTTTTAGGCTGCATCCCGCATAGAGCTGAGGCAGATGGAACCTGAGAACCTAGTGTTAAGACACTCCATTCCCCACTTTCCGTCGAATTGAGACATTTATATATAGTATTTCCTGGAGTGGGAATCGAACCTACAACCTGTCACGTTTACAGTCACATGCTTGTGCCTCAAGACCCGACATGCTTTGTCTTACTACAAAGGCAAAATAAAATAATTTAAATAACAGTGTTCTAATAACAAAGGCGGCAAAGTCCATTTTCTAAGATAACACGTAAGCCGATACAGATTAGGATTAAAATAGAAATTAAAATAACGCCTGTCGTGGCGCAGAGGCACGCGAAATGCTGTGGGTTCGATTCCCACCCTTGAAAACGAAAATTTTCATATCCTGGGTTTGGTAACAAGGCAAAGCGCGGCATTGAGTTCCGCCACTCAACAGACAATGCCTCAATCCGGCGGACAGTGGGGAACGGAATTGTTGAAAGAGAACGGAGTGTCTTACCACTAGGTTCCCTCAGCCTACCCTGCTATATGCGGGATACAGCGTGAAGAAAAAACTAAAAAAAAAAACTATCCTTGTATTGTTATTCATTCTTTGTAAATTGCTTTAACTGGACTTCGCCATCTTTGTTATTACACCTCTGATACAATCTTTCCCCCTCACGTGTATGAACCCACAACCAATCGCGTTTACAATCACTGTGCCACTGTGACACGATAACTTTTATTAATTTAATGTATTTCTCATACATTACGGATATACTGGCTTTTGTACTTTTCCTCTATATATATTTATATTGTAATTGTGGCATATTTTATATTTTTCCGTCCTCATTTTTGATAAAAGATTTCAAGGAGAGAATGTTTTCCCTTTTGTATATTAAATATATAATTATTTTACTAACACAATGGTTAAAAAAGAACATCGACTTCTAATAAAATGTATTAAAAAGTGTGATTATCACGTCTGTCGTGGCGTAGAGGCACAAGCGTTCGACTGTAAATGCGAAATGACAGGTTGTGGGTTCGATCCCCACTCCAGGAAATGTAAAATTTAGTATTTTCATTTCTTGGGTTTAGTAACAAGGCAAAGCGCGGCGTTGAGTTACGTCACTCAACACGCAATGCCTCAATTCGGCGGAAAGTGGGGAACGGAATGGTTGAAAAAATGAATGGAGTGTCTTAACACTAGGTTCTCTGGTTCCCTCTGCCTACCCTGCTATATGCGGGATACAGCGTGAAGTTATAAAAAAAAAAAAACTTAGGAACTATTAGTCCGATGTTAAATCAATTTAAATGAGACCACTTTAAAAGCATTAGCTATCATATCCAAAAAGAATCATCTAAATCGGTTCATTCGATATAAAGTTATGCACACAAAAATACAGTCGAATAGAGAACTTGAGAACCTAGTGTTAAGACACTCCGTTTTTTTAAGATTTCCGTTCCCCACTTGTTACAAATTCTTGAAAATTTGAAGAAAAACTATTTTCATAAAGAAAACTAGTTACATCACTTTTATATAAAGTACTTGGCAAAATTTCAATATGATTCAAAGAAAAATACATACAAATATAATACACACTACACAGGTAAGACTCTTCTTGCATTCGTACTTATATTACAAATGCAACGCCTGTCGTGGCGCAGAGGTACAAGCGTGCGACTGTAAACGCGACAGGTTGTGGGTTCGATTCCCACTCCAGGAAATGTAAAATTTAGTATTTCCATTTCCTGGGTTTGGTAACAAGGCAAAGCGTTGAGTTCCGTCACTCAGCACGCAATGCCTCAATTCGGTGGAAAGTGGGGAACGGAACTGTTGAAAGATAATGGAGTGTCTTAACACTAGGTTCTCTGGTTCCCTCTGTCTACACTACTATATGCGGGATACAGCGTGAAGTTAAAAAAAAAAAATATAAATGCAAAGATTTAGTTATTATTTCACGTAAAAACTACTGAACGGATAGCTTGTACATCAGAATTTTTTTTAAGTTTTTTTTAATGAAAAGGACAAGGCAAACGAGCGTTTGAGTCACCTGATGGTAAGTGATCCCTATGGCCCCGTGTAACACCAGCGAAGCTACAGGTGCGTTGCCGGCCTTTGAGGTGGAAGTAGGCGCGCTATTTGAAGCATTTCGCTGTATCCCGAATATAGCAGGATAGGCACAGAAAACCTGAGAACTGACGTGTTAAGACACTCCGTTCTCCATTTTCCACCGAATTGAGGCATTGCATGCTGAGTGGCAGAACTCAACGCCACGATTTGCCTTGATACCAAACCTAGGAAATGAAAATATTAAACTTTAACATTTCCTGGAGTGGGAATCGAACCCACAATGTGTCGCGTTTACAGTCGCAAGCTTATGCCTCAAGACACGACCGGCGACAGACAGACATCAGAATAACATAAATAAATCAACTTATAAATATATATAACTTTTTATTAAAACGTCACGCAGGCAAAGCCAAACGAAGGAGCTAGTATTGTGAATGCGAAAGTTTGTGAGGAGAAAAGTGGAGACCGGAGTGTCCTAACACTAGGTTCTCATATTAAAGTCATTTAAATATAATAATTCCCCAATCGGAAATTGAATCCACAACCAATCGCGTTTACAATCAGACGCTAAGCCATGAAAATATTCAAACCCACGACCTTCGATAGCTCAAAGTACACCTTACGTGATACCATTATCAGTGCATCACGTAATGTGTTATCAGTAACGTTCTTATCACTTACAACTAGAAGCATATTTAAATATAATTATTTACTCATTACATATATCCATAGAGGCAAGTCATTAAATCATTATGTATTTATCTACTTCGAATTGCACAAGTAGTGACGCATTGGTAAGGCATTGCGCGGCGTTGAGTTCCGCCTCTTAACACGCAATGGCTCATGCGGATAATGGAGAACGGAGTGTCTTAACACTAGGTTTTGTCTGCCTTTCCTGTTTTGCAGGACTAAGTAGGAAATTGCAAATAATCACTATTGTTGCGTCACTACGCAAGTCTTAATATTTTTTTTCTAATAGGTACGATGAATTCGATTCGGGGTTACATTCTCTCTATAAAGGTTTTTTTAACTTCACGCTGTATCCTGCATATAGCAGGGTAGGCAGAGGGAACCTAGTGTTAAGACACTCTGTTTCCCACTTTCCGCCGAATTGAGGCATTGCGTGCTGAGTGGTAGAACTCAACGCCGCGCTTTGCCTTGTTACCAAACCCAGGAAATCAAATATTCCAATTACTTGAGTGGGAATCGAACCCACAACCTGTCGAATTTACAGTAAAAACTGATAAACAGATGTGACAATAAAGAAAATAAGTTTAAAGCCATGATTTTGAAACTCAAAATAATTTATTTCATAAGTAATAAAATAAATTATTATATATAGATAATCGTAAACAGTCTGACTTCAGTTGACTTATTAACGATACGCTAAAAATATGTATTCGTTTATTCACTTTATGTATATGTACATAAATACATCAACATTTAATTTACACTAGTGTCCCCGTAAACGCGTTAATAACGCGTTGCGTAGTGACGTATATGTCACTTTATATAAACATGCATGTCATACCATGGTAATGTGTGTAACATTTATTTTATTAATTTAATGTACTTTTTATGCATTAATTTAAAAAGATATTATCATTCTGCGCCCCTTCGTTATATAAACTATTAGTGTGCCAAGTTTCATGCTCCTTCCGCGTATTTTTCGTAAAACGGGATCCAAAGTTTTGCTTCACGTATTTATATATAGATATTGGATACTAACTTTAGAAAGCTGAAATTTAGCATTTGATCTTTAGGGAGTGTAGGGAACTGCTGAGAGAGGAGAACGAGAAATTCGTACGAAAACGGGAAAAACGGGGTTTATCAGTCCTCGCAATCGAAGCCACGGGATAGAAGCTAGTATAATTACATAACAAAGCTAGTATAATTAAATAACTACTAAAAAGATCGTGAAAAGAGGCCATCGAGACTAACTGTCAACGCCTTTGGTTGTGGGTTCGATTCCCACTTAGGACAATAATTATATTTAAGTTATTTTCAATTCTTCGTTCTGGTAAGAAAAAGCGAGGCGTTGAGTTCCGCCACTTAACAATGTGTTGAATTTGGGCGGAAATCAACACAAATACGTAACTAGACGTGCAAAAGACCTTGTCCTGCAAAGAATCCGAACGAAGCATGGAGGTGGAATTATTACCTCCCAAGGAGTAAATATTTACAATGGTTTGCCGTCGTCGGTTAAAAATTGTAAATCATCCGATGAGTTTAGGTCTAGACTTTGCACATATATATTGGGCGATTATTCACTTCTTCTTCTTCTTCTTCTTCGTGTCAATGATTGATTGATTAGATGTCTAAATGAAGTTTTGCCAGTGCGTAGCCACGTTGACCGCATCATCTGTTGCCTCAATAAGATCGTTGTTTGAGCAGGTGAATGGGCAGTTTGGACAGGCAAGCAAGTGTGCCATAGTTTGTGGGTTGGCACCACAGTCACAAGACGTATGACCCTGTGGGATGTATCCCCAATTTGCAATTTTTGAGTAATCGTGGTGTGTATGTGTGTAGGGCTTGGATCTGCACTTCTGAGATTGATAATGTTAACTGTTTTGTTAGTCGCTCTTGTTTCACTGCCTAGTTGTTTGTTTGTATTATGTAATGTCCTTATTTAATTTCTCATGTAAATGATTCGCCGAAATGAGAGAAGTTCTTTAAACCCAAATCGAACGGAGTGTCATAACACTCTAACTACCCTTTTTTATGTAAAGGACAAGGCAAACGAGCGTTCGGGTCACCTGATGGTAAGTGATCCCCGTCGCCCACGGCCCCGTGTAACACCAGAGGAGCTACAGGTGCGTTGCCGGCCTTTGAGGTGGGAGTAGGCGCGCTTTTACCCTGCTATGCGTGAAGCTGCTTAAAAGATACTTAGCTGTTTAGATCCGCATACAACTTTCTAACCGCGCGTATGCATTACGCTAACACGTTAGGAAACCGCCTAAAAGGTTAATGTACGTACACCGACGTCTATGTTCAATAAAGCGATACAAAAAAGAATTTATACCAATTAAATGCTAATTGACGTCTAAGTGCGTTATCTACTGTGTTTTATTTGTCCGATGTAAAAATATAACTAAAATTTGAAAGAAAAAATCATCTTTACGCTTAGTACTGCATGGACAGAGAGTGCCCAGCGTTAAAACACTACGTTTCATTGGCGAGGCGTCCATACAACTCGATTTTCACCGGCTTGCCTAACTTTTCAGAGCTCAGTTATGAGACCTAAAAAAAAATAAAAAAGGTCGCCAGTAAAATGTAGAGCTCCAAAAAACAAAGTCAAACAAGGTGCAACAGCTAAAAAAACAAAAAAAAATACTAATATCTTGACATCCTATACCACTTTCCCTAAATATATTGGCCTCCCTAAAAATTACCGGCTATCCTAAATATATATACCGGCTGTCCTAAATATATATACCGGCTTCCCTAAATGTACATCGGCTACCCTTAATTTACCGGCTTGCCTAACTAAAATTTTCACCCCTCGCCAGTTACATTTACCAAAATTCATTAAGTGGTAAAACTCAATGTCTCGCTTTATTTCCCAGTTCTGATAGGAATCAGAGCGGGGAAATAAAATAATTAAAATATATATTTCCCAAAAATGGGAATCGAATCGACAACCAACCGCGGTTCCAGTCAGACGTCGCACTTCGCCATGTTGCGCTAAGATACATTTATACCGCTTTAATGTTAGTTAAACGCTAATTAACGTATCTCAGTACATACGTTGATTAATTCATATTCGTTGGTCCAATGGACACAAAATTAAAAAAAATATATATATATATATTCAAATTAAAAAAAAACACCACAAATACACGGCGGAAAGTGGGCAACGGAAATGATCTAGGTTCTCAGGTTCCCTCTCATATATGCGGGATACAGCGTGAATCTAAAAGAAAAAAATCTTTCACTTCAATATATATTCCCCCGAGTGGGCATCGAACCCACAACTATTTTTTTTATGGATAATGGATGGCAAACGAGCAGGAGGACCACCTGATGGTAAGTGGTTACCTTCGCCCATGAACATCTACAACACCAGAGATGTTGTATATGCGTTGCCAACCTAGAGGATACAGAAAGAAGGGGAGAACAATGTAGTAGTCCGCTATCGGTACCACCACATTTTGGGGAACGGATAGGTGGGAAAGGGGAAAACCTGGCTTACATGCCATCGAACCGGAACACATTATAAGATATTTGGCGGTTCGTCTTTGACATGATAGTGGTCGCGAGCCAGACGGAGGACGAACCTCTTACCACCAAATTACTGGGATACCTACCTCTTATGGGACGCTACCCAGCGGCGGAGGGGAATTGTATTCTAACCCCGTCCCCTCACAGGCAAAAAACTAAACTAAACGCATTTACAGTCAAACGCTGTCACGGCGCCAGTTTTTTTTATTATCGTATTGAAATCAGAAATTACAGTAATTTAGAGTTAAGTCACGATTGCAAGCTATATATGTTATGAATATTAAGCTCTTTGTCAAAATTTTTAATATTATTTATATATGTATGTTTGTCTTTTTACCCGACTGTCAGAGGAGGGTTGTAATATTCTTTATTACCTCATATCTTCCAAACCCTGGACCGAATTATATAACTAAGGTGACGTTAGGTAGGTATTGATAGTCCAAGTGTTCTTAGATATGTGACGTCACTCTTAATTCAATATGGCGCCCTCTAGAGGAAATTACGTCATAAATAAAAACAAAAAAATCGTTGATGGGTAACGTGTGAGGTATCAAATGAAAGTATTTAATTAGTACATTTCAAATATATAACACATAACTAGCTTTTATTATCATTGTGCACTCCTTCGCTATATAAACTATAAGTGTGCCAAGTTTCATGCTCCTCCGTCCGCGTAATTTTCGTAAAAAGGGGTCAAACTTCACGTATTTATATATAGATAAATCGAAAATACGAAAAAGTGCTTATGAGAAGTGCTTTGACGATTGGAAAAACCGTTGGCATAAGTGTATTGTATCTGAGGGGGATTACTTTGAAGGGGACAACATAAATATTGATAAATAAATAAATATTTTTTCTTAAAAATACAAAGTCACCTTACTTTTTGAACACACCTCGTACAACTAGTGACCTCTAACACATAATATTATAACACAAAAAGTAAAATTTTTACGAATAAATCAGAAACTATTTATCATACTAACAAAATTCCCCAAAAAAATTACTTCCTCTATTGGAAGTCGGTAAAAAAGGTTATCATTGTTACCATGCCATATACAGGGTGTTTTCAAAGAGCATCTTCCTTACTATACTCGTCCTCATCAATATACAGCCCACATAAGTGTTTGATTATGTAAATTACATACTGACGTAAATCCCCACGAGCGCTTTTGCATTAAAAACTATATATTTTTTATATATACACATATATTCGGAGGATATACATACATACATTCATAGCTTCACGCTGTATCCCGCATATAGCAGGTTAGGCAGAGGGGACCTAGTGTTAAGACACTCCGTTCCCCACTTCCGAATTGAGGCATTGTGTGTCTTTGTGTGTCTTTGCCTTGTTACCAAACCCAGGAAATGAAAAATTCCATTTCCTGGAGTGGGAATCGAACCCACAACCTGTCGCGCCTACAGTCGCACGCTTGTGCCTCTGCACCACGACAGGCGTCAGATCTTAATTAATTTAAATGGGATCACATCAGAATCATCATAATCATCAAATCAAAATATGCCGTAACAAAAATAAACAAATATAGTCGAATTGAGAAACTCCTTTTTTTGAAGTGGGTTAAAAATTCCAAAGGATTCGAACCGGCGCCCTTTTGAATTTATGCAACGCTTCTGATATTCCTTATCTTTCTCTTTTTAAATGGAGTAAGTAATGTTAATACCTATTAATATTTAAAAAATTGTATATTCAAGTCGACTTATCAACCTATTCACGAATGGTAATATTAGAACACAAGGAATTTAATATTATTATCTACACTAAACGAAAATATAACAATTATATAGAAATACACAAAAAAAATCCGTAAATTTAACATACAAAAGCGTACACAATTATTATGCGACATTAGATATGGGCATAGTAAATGAGCCAAGTTCTTTACAATAAATTCCCTACTAATATTATAAATGCGAAAGTAACTCTGTCTGTCTGTCTGTTACGCTTTCACGCCTAAACCACTGAACCGATTTTGATGAAATTCGGTATGAAGATAGAACTAAACTTGGGAAAGGACATAGGATACTTTTTATCGCGAAAAAAATGATAGAGGGGGTTGAAATAGTGGATGAAAGTTTGTATGGAAGTTCCTTATTGTCAAACATTTAACCAATTTTGACAAATAGTCTAGACCTTGGGAAAGACTATTGGATACTCCTTATCATATCGCGCGATATAACCGAATTTCACGCGGGCGAAGCCGCGGGCGGAAAGCTAGTGAACAGATAAAAATGCTAAGTCACCGTCACTGTAAAAAGTATGTATATGTATGTACATATGTATCATATATCTTATATAACTATATATTCATATTAGACGTGTACGTGTAAATGCGGCAGGTTGCGAATTCGATTCCCACTCCAGGAAATGAGAATATTAAATAATATTTAGTATTTTCAATTTCACGATCTGGTAACGAGGTAAAAGGCAGCCACTCAGCAATGCCTCAATTCGTCGGAAAGTGGGGAAAAGAAATGTTAAAAGAGAACGGAGTGTTTTAACACTAGGCTCTCATGTTCTCTCTGCTATGCGCGGGATACAGCGTGAAGATATAAAAAATACGTTGATAACTTGCGTATGCAATTTTTCATACCTTAGAATTACTTTATTTGTAGGCTCAATACATAGCTAAATGAAACATAATTAAAATTTAAACAAAAGAAAAAACCGACTATATAAATGCACTAAACAGTAACATTATTACGAATAACTCAAAAACTACTCGTCATATCTTAACCTAATTAAAATGAGACCACATGAGAAGCACTATCTATCATACAAAATAAGTATCATCAAAATTGATTCATCCAGTAAAAGGTTATGCTGTAACACACAAAAAAAAGAGTCGTATTTAAAACCTCCTGCGTTTATTTTTTTAACTTCACGCTGTATCCCGCATGTAGCAGGGTAGGCAGAGGGAACCCGAGAACCTAGTGTTAAGACACTCCGTTCTCGTACAACAATTCCGTTCCCCCCTTTCCGCCGAATTGAGGCATTGCGTGCTGAGTGGCGGAACTTAACGCCGCGCTTGCCTTGTTACTAAACCCAGAAAATGAAAATACTAACATTTCCTGGAGTGGGAATCGAACCCACAACCTGTCGCATTACAGTCTCACGCTTGTGCCTCTGCGCCACGACAGTTTATAAAGTTAGTAAACAAAAAACAACCAACAGAATAATAATATGACCTAAAAGCCACTGAAATAATCTTCTGACGTCACCTAACGTATTCTCAGATTGTCCCAATTCAACTTACATTTTGTTTATCAGCAAATATATATGGCATCTGTTGCTCTTTCGAGGCACAGTTAAGTAAAACAAAGCACGGCGTTGAGTTCCGCAACTAAACACGCTATATCTCTAACTTTGGTAAAAAATGAAAATATATTAAACTTTTGCAAGTTATTGCACGTTGCTAAGATAACCCATACTTTACGCGACAACAAGGCTTTAATATTAAGTAAACTTACTTACTTAACTTTACGCTTATCCCTAGCGGGGTAGTCAAAGAGAACGCAGCGCCAAACGCTACGGTCCCTGCATACCTCTTTCGCCTCGTCCACAGTCATTAACCTCTTCATACATGCCCTCTGGGGAGTCCTCATGCTTTTTACATGACCTTCCTGCAGTATCATTGATACTGTATTCTCGAAGGTCAACCGAGGTCTCCCCCTACCTCTCTTACCGCATCTACTTTATCAAGTAAGCTATATAACATTTAGGCTTAATTATATATTTTAAAATATTTAATACTTATTATTCAAAATTCCGAATACTTGAGTCATTTGTGCAAAAACAAGTTTTGTACTCATATTAAAAATAAAGCAAACAAATTAAAGATGACCTTCGGAAAATTTTTTTCTCGCATAGCAGGAAAGTCAGATAGAATGTAGTGTTAAGACACTCTGTTCTCTATTTTCCATATATATATATATATATATATATATATATATATATATATCATGCTGTATCCCGTTTATAGCAGGGTAGGCAGAGAAACCTGAGAACCTAGTGTTAAGACACACCAATCTCTCACCATTTCCGTTCTCCAGGTGTTCAGACCGGTGGGAATTGAACCCACAACCAATCGCGTATACCAGAAACTCTACCACTAAGCCACTATGGTCACAATTAATAGAAGAATAGAAGTAATATTCCATTCCCAATAACCTTTTAACCAACTTGAGATTAACGCAGATTCGAACTGGTAAATGTCAGCCTTTCACTTATCACGCAACACTTAAAGCAAAAAAAAACGTGAATACAAAAAGTGAAATTTCCTATTATAGATATGGAATCTTAAGACTTATTGGGTTCTGGAAAGAGCTAATTAGAAAGTAAATAATTAATATTTAAACAAGAAACGAAAACCGACATAATGAAATTTAAACGGTGGTCCCATTTAAATCAAATCAAATAACTTTATTCAATGTAAGAAGTTACAAGCTTCATTTTTTGAACGTCAAATAATTTACCACCGGTTCACAAAATTTAATGCCTCGGACCTGAGAAGAACCGGCGCAAGAAACTCAGCGGGACTTTCTTTTTTTTTCCTCAGTCAATACTTTACAATTATTTATTAGTGACAATGATACCTTTGAAATAGACTGGAGCGAGCATTTCATTCCCAAGGCGTGTTATCATTTATAAAATCATTAATTAAGTAATAACCTTTAACACAAGTTAATAGTATTACATACACACATACATACATAGCTTCACGCTGTATCTCGCATATAGCAGGGTAGGCAGAGGGAACCTAGTGTTAAGGCGGAACTCAACGCTGCGCTTTGCCTTGTTACCAAACCCAGGAAATGAAAAATCAATTTCCTAGAATGGGAATCGAACCAACAACCTGTCGCGTTTACAGTCGCACGCTTGTGCCTCTGTAGATGACAGGCGTTAATAATATTACGTAAGGCAAAACTATTAAAGCGCCATTGTGATTCAACATACAATAGGTAAAAAATTATCATAGATTATTAAGTACTTAGGTTTAAAAGGAAAATATATACGTGAAGTTTTTTACGAAAATGACGCGGACGGAGGAGCATGAAACTTGGCACACTTATAGTTTATATAGAGAAGGAGTGAAGACTGCAACATTTTTTTTTAAATAATGCATAAAAAATATATTATATTAATAAAATAAATGTTACACACACTACCATGCATGTTCATATAAAGTGACATATATATAGCTAGGAAACGCGTTGTTAACGCGTCAACGGGGACAATAGTTAATAGTATTACGTAGCAAAACTATTATAGCGCCATTGTGATGCAATATACAATACTCGTAGGTAAAAAATAATCATAGATTTATATACTTATGTTTGAAAGGAAAATTTGCTTAATTTAATATTTTCTGATTGTAAAGGCGGTTTGGTTGTGGGTTCGATACTCACTCGAGGGAATTAATATATTTAAGACAAAACGCAGCGTTGAGTTCCACCATTTTTCATACAATGTCTTGAATTCGGGCGGAGAGCAGAGAGTCCTGACACTAAGTTCTCTCTGACTACCCTGTTATGCGGGATAAAGCGTGAAGCTGTTCCTTTTATATATGTCTATGAATAATTTTTTTTAGCTTCACGCTGTATCCCGCATATAGCAGGGTAGATACAGAAGAGGGGATTTTCCCTGTGAGGGGACGGGGTTAGAATACAATTCCCTTTCGCCACTGGGTAGCGTCCCGTAAGAGGTAGGTATCCCAGTACTTTGGTGGTAGGAGGTTTGTCTGCGACTGACTCGCTACCACTAGCATGTCAAAGACGAACTTCTAAATATCTTATGATGTCTTCCAGTTCGATGATATGTAAGCCAGGTTTTCCGTATTCCCACCGTCCGGCCAGTAAATTATTTCCTCTCCTTCCCACCTGAACACTAGGTGGGCGACGCATTTACAACTTCTATGGTGTTGTAGATGTCTATGGGCGAAGGTAGCCACTTACCATTAGGTGGTCGTGCTCGTTTGTCATCTTATATCAATAATTAAAAAATAAAAAAGGGAACCTGAGAACCTAGTGTTAAGACACTCCGTTCCATTCTATGGTTAATGATTCATTATATTTGAATTCGTTTAAGGAAAAGCGCGGCGTTGAGTTCCGCTACTTACAACAAAAAAGCAACAATGTGCTCTCGATACGTCAAAATCAGTTCAAAAGTTGAACAAAACGTGTCTAAAACATGATTTTCGTAAAAAAATATATAGTTTATTGACCTTAGCAAAAAGTGACGCTATCTCGACGAAGTTAGGAAGTATCGGTATATACGCAGTCGTTGTATACCAGTCTTTACCTTTTTTTTAGCTTCACACTGTATCCCGCATATAGCAGGGTAGGAGAAGGAACCTGAGAACCTAGTGTTAAGACACTCCGTTCCCCACTTTCCGCCGAATTGAGTCATTGCGTGCTGAGTGGCACAACTCAACGCCGCGCTTTGTTATTAGTAATTGTAATTATATTTTAACAATATTTGCAAAAATTTGCAAAACTCTAAAGTCATATATATCTAGGTATGAATGACGTTCGTACTGACCTTGTTATTTCAATATAGTTTCTCAATATGCATACCGTATGTATGGAACCGGTTGTTTTGTTTGTCTGTCAGTCATTTAGCATTCTGATAATTAATTAAATAGAAAATCGATTTCTAATAAAATACTCTAAAATTAACGTCATTACGAATAACTCTTAAAACGTTCTTGACGATTTCAGTCTTAATCAGACACTTGGAAACAAAATATATTTTTTTAATTTTTTGCTAAAATTATCTAAAATGTTTTTTTCGATCTCGTCAATCTTGTTAAATTTAAATGAGATCTTTTTTTTTTTTTTTTTACGGATACCGGATGTGGCAAACGCGAGCAGGACCGCCTGATGGTAAGTGGTTACCTTCGCCCATGAACATCTACAACACAAGAGATGGCGCCAGATGCGTTGCCAACCTAGAGGATACAGATGGAAGGGAGGATATTGCGGTAGTCCGCTATCGGAACCACCACATTTTGGGGAAAGGATGGGTGGGAAAGGGGGAAAAGCACCTGGCAGATGATGATGATATGAGATCACATCAAAAACGCTAGCTATCATATGAAAAATCCCATTTCCTGGAGTGGGAAGCGAACCCACAACCTGTCGCATTTACAGTCGCACGCTTGTGCCTCTGCGCCACGACAGGCGTTGGAGGCATGGAGAAGGAGTGCAGAAATGTTTTTAATAATAATACATATATCAGAAATACAGTTAATTTAATTTAATAAAATAAATATTACACACTACCATGTGTTTGACAACTTTTGTGTAAAGTGACATATACGTTGCTATGGCAATCAATTTTTTACAGTTCAATGGGCTTACTAGTATCTTTTTTATAGCTTCACGCTGTATTCCGCATATAGCAGGTAGGCAGAGAGAAACTAGTGTTAAGACACTCCGTTCCCCACATTCCGCCGAATTGAGGCATTGCGTGCGAGTGGCGGAACTCAACGCCACGCTTTGCCTTGTTACCGAAATGAAAAAATCCATTTCGTGGAGTGGGAATCGAACCCACAACCTGTCGCGTGTTACAGTCACAGACACACGGTTGTGCCTCACGATACGACAGGCGGTACAAATACAATAATAACATATAGTAATTAAAACATTTATAACAAGAATTTATAAGGCATGGCGCAAGATCACGCGCGGCACGCGTGCTTTATATATATATAGACAGAAACTGACCTAGAGGTTACGTACTACGTATGTGTCACTGGCTGTGTCCCGCGACTTCGTTTGTGTTGATTATACAAGCTTAAGTCACGTTTTTGCCTATTTTTATAGAAATTTCGAGTTCTTTCTCTTAACGCTCCTCTACACTCGTCAAAATTGAGGCTGTTTTTATGGTAATTTCGAGAATTTTTCTTTTAGGGAGCCCCTACACCCCCCAAATTTTAGCGTTCTATAGTGCCAGTAGTCTCACAAAAATTTGGGATTAACCGATTGGGGATGCATGTAGCGGGGTAGGCAGAGGGAACCAGAGAACCTAGTTTTAAGACACTCCATTCTCTTTCAACAATTCCGTTCCCCATTTGTACTTGTATCCTCTAGGTTTGCAATTAATCTACAACATCTCTGATGTTATAGATGTTCATGGGCGATAGTAACCACTTACCATCAGGTGGTCGTTCTGCTCGTTTGCCATCCGTTATCCATAAAAAAAAGAATAAAAAGGTCGCCAGGAAAATGTGGACTTTAAATTGTAAAAAATTGCAGAAAAACAAGAAAAATACCTTTAAAAAAATTACTAAATACCTTTACATTCTATACTGGCTTCCCTAAATATACCAGCTTCTCTATATACACCGGCTTCTCTAAATTTACTGGCTTGCCTAACTATAATAATATATTCATTTTTTTTTAACTTCACGCTGTATCCCGTATGTAGTAGGGTAGGCAGAGGGAACCAGAGAACTAGTGTTAAAACACTCCATTCTCTTTCAACAATTCCGTTCCCCACTTTCCGCCGAACTGAAGCATTGGGTGTTGAGTGGCGGAACTCAACGCCGCGATTTTCATCCCTCACTCATATGTACAAGATCTTACATAACATATACAAATTCATGATACATTTCGTATTGACGTCAATAAATAACTTTGCTAAGGAAAATGGAGCAACGGATACATATGAATACCTAATATATATAATAAAATAAAAAAAAAAATCATTAAATTAAATTTATTACGTCCGTATCGCTGATTATTATGCGAATTACGCAAGTTGGAGTTTAAAATGTCATTTGTATTATTTACATATATAGGGTGTCCCAAAATTAACGCAAGATTTGAATTAAATAGAAAATGCCATTTTAGTCTTTTAATAGCGAATGAATAATGAATATAATAGCAAATCTTGCGTTAATTTTGGGACACCCTTTATTTATAATAGGTGAATATGTTAAGCAAAAACTTTGGATTCCTCTTTACGAAAATTACGCGGACGTAGGAGCATGAAACTTGGCACACTTATAGTTTATATAGAGAAGGAGTGCAGAATGATTATATTTTCTAAATATAATGCATAAAAATATATTAAATTAATAAAATAAATGTTACACACACTACCATGGTTTGACATCCATGTTTATATAAAGTTACGTCACTACGCAATGCGTTATTAACGCATTTACGGGGACACTAGTTTTTTTTTTTTTTAACTTTACGCTGTATCCCGCATATAACGGGGTAGGCAGAGGGAACCAGAGACCCTAGTGTTAAGAGACTCCATTCTCTTTCAACATTTCCGTTCCCCACTTTCCGCCAAATTGAGCCTGTCGTGGCGCAGAGGCACAAGCGTGCGACTGTAAATGCGTCAGGTTATGAATATCATAATAATATTACTAAAACGAAAAGTTGAGAAGGATATATTTTATTTTGTCTCAAAATAAAATGTACTAAAATATAAAATTATTACGAATAACTCAAAAACTATTTGTCAGTTCTTAACTTAATTTAAATGGAACAACATCAGAAGCACTAGCTATCTTATAACAAAAAAATCATCAAAATTGCTTCACAGAGGTAAAAGTAACAAAACAATACAGAGTTGAGAAGCTCCTTTTCTTAAAGCCTATTACAACAACAACTATGAGATCTAAATCTAAAATCAAAACGCGGCGTTGAGTTCCGCCACACATCACACGATGCCTCAATTCGGTGGAAAGTGGGGAACGTAGTGTCTTAACTACGTTCTCTGGTTTTCTCTGCCTACCCTGCTATGTGCGGTATACAGTGTGAGCTAAAAAAAAGAAAAAAAACTAAATATGCCTCATACTTTTTTAAAGTAACTTAATAGTTTTTTATAAGAATAAGAAATAGTCAACTATAATATTTGGACTCTCTTTGGAATTTCTTATCTATAGATAATCTTCTTTTAATATTCCTTAGTTAAGTAATATGAAAATATAGAGAAAAGTAACAAAAGGTACGAACCACGTGTTCGTAGTGATTAGAATAATCATTATGAAAAAAACTCAATACATAATATATAGTATTTTCATTTCCTCGCTCTAGTAATAAGGAAAAGCGCGGCGTTGAGTTCCGCCACTTAGCACACAAGGCCTCAATACGGCGGAAAGTGGGAGTGTCTTAACACTAGGTTCTCTGGTTCCCTCTGCCTACCCTGCTATATGCGGGATACAGCGTGAAGCTAAAAATTAAAAAAAAAAACTCAAAAGTGATAGTGAACAAATATACCACATAACAACAGCTATATACAGGTACCTACGTATATATATAATCTTATCTCAACGATTTGCCTTTATTGCTATCACGTTTTTATCAGACGCAAAACATTCTGTAACGGTATTCACTACTGCCATAAAACGTCTTAAGCTTACTTAATATTTTCGCTTTTTTCCGCAAAGCAAATATTTTTTTTATTGGCCCAAGGAGGCAAACTAGCAGAAGGCCCACCTGGTGGTAAGTGGTTACCTATGCCCATAGACATATACAACGCCAGAGGAGTTGTAAATGCGCTGCCGACCTAGTGTTCAGATGGGAGGGGGCCGACATAATGTAGTGGAAACTGCAGTCCACCATAGAGCACACTACATTCTGTGAAAAGGATGGGTGGGAATAGGGAAAACCTGGCTTACATGTCATCGAACCGGAACACATCATATTTGGCGTTTCGTCTTTGATATGACGGTGGTCGTGAGCTAATCGGGTAAACCTTGTATCACCAAACTACTGGGATATCCGCCTCTTACGGGATACTACCCAGTGGCGGAGGGGTATTCTATTATAGAATATAATAGTATTCTAACTCCGTTCCCTTACAGGGAAAAAAGTAATACGAAAAGGGAACGTACATACATATCACTTTCAATACGAATTCAAGATATATTAAGACCAAATTCAACTCAACGCCTTAATAGAGTAGAAAAACCAAAATAACATAAATATATTATCGATTTAACGAGTAGGAATGGAACCCACAACCACCTCGTTCACTGTACCACTGCGCCACGATAGCGTTTAAATCGTATGGATTCAAAGAAGTCCAAGTTTAATCATTCAGGTATGAAGAGAATTACCTTGAGATTTATTATTAGCTGAGTACACATACAAGTATGTTTGCATTATAGAGTACTATTAAAATATATATCTATATATAAAATTATGTTTTGTTAGCGTCACGCTGTATCTATCTATAGAGATAGAACAGAGAGAACTTGATGTTAAGACACTCCGTTCTCCTACCATCAAATTTCGAGACATAACGTGTTGAGTGGAGAAATTCCACGCCGCGCTTTGTCTAACCAAAGTAGGGATATGGAAATAATTTATAATATATATATATATATATATGTGTATATATATATAAATATATATGACTGTACACGCGACAGGTTGTGGGATCGATTCCCACTCCAGAAAATGTAATTTTTCGTTTCCTGGGTTTGGTAACAAGGCAAAGCGTGGAGTCGAGTTCCGCCACTCAGCACGCAATGCCTTAATTCGGCGGCAAGTGGTGAACGGAGTGTCTCAACACTAGGTTTATCATGCCAACTGCTGCCAAACTAAGTATGTATGTATGTATGTATGTATGTATGTATAACATTTTTTATTTATATTTGATCTTTATTTTGTTATTCTATGTAAGTTCTCGTTAAATGACTATTACATATCTATATATTTATTATCAAGTACTCGTAAGTTATGAGGAAGTTAAGATAAGTTCTTAACAGTATAAACTTTCCGATACTCGATGATATTTATATTACATATTTTTTTTAGCTTCATGCTGTATCCCGCATATAGCAGGGTACCTGGGGCAGAGGGAACCTGAGAACCTAGTATTAAGACACTCCGTTCCCCATTTTCCGCCGAATTGAGGCATTGCGTGCAGAGTGGCGGAACTCAACGCCGCGCTTTGTCTTGTTACCAGAGCGAGGAAATGAAAATAATAAATATTATTTAATATTTTCATTTACTGGAGTAGGAATTGAATCTACACCTGTCGCCTTCACAGTCGCACGCTTGTGCCTCTACGCCACAACAGGCCTCCATTTTACTTTATTTAAAATAAAAAGGAAGACCTACTTCAAATAAATTGTAATCATAATCATTACGAATAACTCAAAAACTACTTGTCAAACCTTTACTAAATTTAAATGGCAAAACAAAAGGGTCAAGAGTGATTTAGCATTTTCATAGTAAATAATACAATTAATTATTGTTTTATCGTCAAGTCAATTGACACGATAAAATAACTATATTGAACTTTTGACTGTACACTGAGATACTGAGATAATAATAAGACGCCTGTCGTGGCGCAGAGGCAGCGTGCGACTAAACGACAGGTTGTGGGTTCGATTCCCACTCCAAGAAATGTAAAAGTTTAGTATTTTCATTTCCTAGGTATGGTAACAAGGCAAAGCGCGGCGTTGAGTGGTCCCATTTAAATGTAGTTAAGATCTGACAAGTAGTTTTCGAGTTATTCGTAATAACTTTTCTTTTTAGTTCTTTAAAGTCGTTTTTTTTTAAGTTAAAATCTTATTATTATTATTGTATTTCGATTCCTAAACGGGATAACAATTTTATTTAAAAAAATATTTCTTTGATCTGGTAATACAAAACGCGGCGTTAAATTCCGCCACTTAACGCACTATATCAACGCCTGTCGTGGCGCAGAGGCACAAGCGTGCGTTAAATTTAGTGAACCGGTGGTAAATTATTTGACGTTCAAAAAATGAAGCCTTCTTATTTCGAATAGAATTATTTCACTTTGACTTTGAAAGATGGTGGGCGAAGGTAACCACTTACCATCAGGTGGTCCTTTTGCTCGTTTGCCATCCGTTATCCATAAAAAAAAAGCGTGAAGCTACTTTATATGATTATTGTTTTAACCTTGTCAAGTATTTAAGAGTTGGCTTAAATAGATTACAATGATAAAAATAACTATATTCTTCGTACTATTAATGTAATTGGCTTTAAAGACGTCTTACTGATATAATAAATGCGAATGTTTGTGTGTATGTATGTTTGTCAGTTTATCACGCAAAAACTACTGAACGTATATATATTTTGTTTGGTGGTAGGAGGTTCGTCCTCCGTCTGGCTCAAGGCTGCGACCACTATCATGTCAAAGACGAACCTCGCCAAATATCTTATGATGCCCTGGTTCGATGGCATAAGCCAGGTTTTCCTCTTTCCCACCCATCCTTTCCCCGAAAATGTGATGGTTCCGATAGCGGACTACTACATTGTCCTCCCCTTCCATCTGTATTCTGCAGATTGGCAACGCATCTACAACACATCTCTGGTTTCGTAGATGTTCATGGGCGAAGGTAACAACTTACCATCAGGTGGTCTCTAAGCCTCGTTTGCCATCCGTTATCCATAAAAAAAAAAACGTATCTATATGTAACCTTACAGTAATATAGCTTAGGTATCAGAATAACATATAGGATACTATTTATTAAGATTTTGGAATTTGACTAATGTAATGATAAGTCACCTAGTTATAAATATTTATAGGCTTTATGGCGCAATGTTGGCATTATCTGATTGTGAACAGAAGGTTTGTGCGTTTTATTTACCACTGAGGATGTTTATATTTTTTTTAGGTTCACGCTGTATCCCAAATAGCAGGGTAGGCCGAGGAACCTTGAGAAACGACGTGTTAAGACACTCCATCTCCCCACTTTTATATTTAAATCATATAATATCTGTTTTTATATTTAATTCATATCGTTCCCATCTTCATATCCGGTGGCGCAGAGGCACGCTACGAGACCGTAAGCGCCGCGACAGGTTGTGGTTCGATTCCTACTCCAGGAAATGATTTTTTCTCCTGGGTATAGTAACAAGGCAAGCTCTCGATTCCTGAGTTCCGCCACTCAGCACGCAATGCCTCACCCGGCGGGAAAGTAAATCTGAGTAAGTTCTTAAACACTAGGCCCTCTGCCTACCCTGGGTTATATGCGGGATACAGCGTGAAGCAACGCTGAGAAAAGAACGATACGAAAAAGAACAATATTTTCGCATAATTCTGTAACGAAGAGACATTGTGTTCTCTTATCAGACAGTCTTGAGAAAAGAGGGCAAAGTGCCTTATCAACTGTTACCTGCATTTTAAATTAGCGTAATATGCACTAAAACTGCCCTTTATCTGAGTGTAAATGCGAGTATCAGTCTGATTCTCTTAGGAAAATGTCTATAATACAATTATTATTGTCAATAACATAATAAACAAGCAGCGCGGCGTTGAACTCCGCCACTCAAGATGTAAAAAATTTTCAACTAACATGCGACTTAAAAGGAAGGAAAAAGCGAACATTTTCTCTAGATATAGAAGTTTTTCTTGACGTAAATTTAAATTAACAACAAGTAGCATTTATGAGGAAATTTCAATATATATTGGCTTATTATTGCTGACAATGTAATTGATGACTGCAAGCGACTGCGTGCGAGAAGATTAATATAGTAGTCATTTTTGTTGTATTTTCCGTATATGTCAATCATAGCAATTTTAACCGACTTCCAAATAAAGAGGTTAATTAATAATTTTTATTAACGCCTGTCGTGGTCTGAGGCACAAGCGTGCGATTGTAAACGCGACAGGTTGTGGGATCGATTCCCACTCCAGAAAATGTAATTTTACGTTTCCTGGGTTTGGTAACAAGGCAAAGCGGGGCGTCGAGTTCCTCAATTCAGCACGCAATGCCTCAATTCGGCGGAAAGTGGGGAACGGAGTGTCTTAACACTAGGTTCCCTCTGCCTACCCTGCTATATGCGGGATACAGCGTGAAGCTATGTATGTATGTATGTATGTAATTATTATTTTCTAGCAAACTCAGGAAATGAAAGTACTAAACTTTTACATTTACTGGAATTTAAATAATTTATTTAACTAGTTTTTCTTATGCATAACTGTTTACTGAATGAACCAATGTTGATATTTTTTATATGATAGGTAGGTGCTTATGATGTGGTTCTATATAAATTGCGTCAAGATTTGACTAGTTTTTGAGTTATTCGTAATAATTGTACTTTTCCGTTATCAGTTTCCTTTTTTGTTAAATTAATTATATTTTAGCTTCACGCTGTATCCTGTACATCGCGAGAACCTGAGAACCGACGTGTTAAGACACTACGTTCTCTTTTAACATTTCTATTTCCCACTTTCCATTTGAGGCATGGCGTGCTAAGTGGCGGAACTCAACGCCTCGCTTTGCCTTGTTACCTCGAGCAATTATTATTATATATATATATATATATATATATATATATATATATATATATATATATATATATATATATATATATATATATATATATATATAAAAAATGTTTGAATTATACCTAAAAATTATCAAAAGTGTAAAATAAGAAACCTGTATTTTATAAATGCTTCTTACTTATATATAGTGAAAGGTGTTTTGGCAATACACACACAAATACTGCCTGTGAATGTCTAACTATTATCAAGTAATAACTTGATTAACGTCTGTCGTGGCGCAGAGGCACAAAAGTGCGACTGTAAACGC
This sequence comes from Philaethria dido, assembly GCA_033558755.1. Lineage (NCBI taxonomy): Eukaryota > Metazoa > Arthropoda > Insecta > Lepidoptera > Nymphalidae > Philaethria > Philaethria dido. The sequence goes on along the minus strand of JAKGSA010001175.1, from coordinate 7,980 downwards.
GACAGTTTGTGGGTTCGATTCCCACTCTAGGAAATGTAAAAGTTTAGTATTTTCATTTCCTGGGTTTGCTAATAAGGTAAAAGCGCGGCGTTGAGTTCCGCCATTCAGCACGCAATACCTCAAAACCACATCAGAAGCACTTGCAATTGGGTCACCCATTAAAGTTATATGGTAACATATACGAATTTTGAAATGTATTAAAAATAATTTAAACATAATAATTACCCCTCATGGGAATGAACCTACAACCAATCGCGTTTAATCAGACACTCTTCCACTGCGACACGAAGTAATGACATCACTCAAAGTGTCAATCCAATACGTGATTAATTAATATACAACATTTAGACAACAATGAAAATTTATTATTTGGTTGTTAACAGAGGTCACCGGTATTTATCTATATATATAAAATAATTGCGTTACTGAGTGACTGACAGACAACGTACACGCGAAACTACTGTACATAAAAACATGACATGAGGCGTGTAGGGGAGTGCTGAGAGAGAAAAACGAGAAACTACTGCACATAGAAACATGAAATCTGGCGTGTAGGGACGCGGGGAGTGTAGGGGAGTACTAGGAGAGTTCCTCGAATTCCTTATGAAAACTTCCTCGTTTTCGTAAACGGAATTTTAGGTTTTATAATCCTCGCAAACGAAGTCGCGGGATGTAATTATTATAGTTGTATATCAATATAAGAAAATCTTGCAATACTATTTTGCCACACTTTTGGATGATTTGTTTAAAAATTTGCACACGTGTCCGGATTTGTTAACAACATAATCAATGGGGAGCAGAGCTTGGATAGTCGAGACTGACGCTAAGGCGCATTTTAAAAGGGCCCCTTAAGCCAAAACACACTTGGGGCACAAATCCTAGGCACAATCTGATATTCACGGTGAATTCATGGAATGCTAATGAGTTTCTCATAGGATGAATCTGATGCCCTTGACAGGACTATCGGCATCATGAGGAAATATTGTAAAGTATAATTTTTTAAAATCATAACATACATACATACATAGCTTCACGCTGTATCCTGCATATAGCAGGGTAGACAGAGGGAACCTAGTGTTAAGACACTCCGTTCCCCATTTTCCGCTGAATTGAGGCATTGCATGGTAAGTGGCGGAACTCAACGCCGCGCTTTGCCTTGTTACTAAACCCACGAAAATGAAAAAATCCATTTCCTGAAGTGGGAATTGAGCCCACAACCTATCGCGTGTACAGTCACACGCGTGTGCCTCTGCGCCACGACAGGCGTTTAAAATCAATCATTATTTTCAATAAGTATTGTAGTCATTATTACCATATTATTAGCAGGATGAAAAGAACCTAGAGTCAAACCCCTCCATTCTTTACCTCCCACTTCCAAATACTGCATTAGGTGGTAGAACTCCATTGTTTTCTTGTGCTAAATCAATAATTCCCTTATTGGGATAACCACAACCACTACATACAGTCATAATTTGTTGGAGTGATATAATAAATGACTAAACAATACTTAACAACAATACAAAATTATAATTTGGTTTCAAAACAATCAGTTTCATTGTCTCAGTGTAAAATTAACATATATAGAAAAGTTTGCCATATTTTATTGCAAGATGACAAATGCAGGAAATTCCTAAAATTATTATTTATTGTTTCCTACTCTGTCATGCACATACTAGGATAGGCAGAGGGAACCTGAGAACCCTGTTCTGTTCCCCACTTTCCGTCAAATTGAAGCATTGTGTGCTGAGTAACTGAGATGAACGCCACAATTTGCTTTCCAAAAATTATATTAATCATTTAGTTTTGATTAAATCATGTTACAACTATAGCATTTTATTCTTATTCTCATTATATTATTAATATCTTCAATTTAGGCAGAAAGAGGACAATGTAGAGGCTTGCTGGACAAAGTTCCGCCCGCGGCTTCGCCCGCGTGAAATTCGGTTATATCGCGCGATATGATAAGGAGTATCCTATAGTCTTTCCCAAGGTCTAGACTATTTGTCAAAATTGGTTTATGTGGTGAAGTTGTAAACAGTTAAACAATCTTACATGATTTTATGTTTGACAATAAGGAACTTCCATACAAAATTTCATCCCCTATTTCAACTCCCTCTATCATTTTTTTCGCGATAAAAAATATCCTATGTCCTTTCCCAAGTTTAGTTCTATCTTCGTACCGAATTTCATCAAAATCGTTTCAGTGGTTTAGGCGTGAAAGCGTAACAGACAGACAGAGTTACTTTCGCATTTATAATATTAGTAAGGATTAATATGTTATTCATATAAATAACACTAAAAACATTATGTAATTAAGATAAAAATATAATATAGAACAATTTTTTTTATCTTGTATCAAATAATCAATTGTAGAAATTATTAAAAATCTCCCAACAGATGGTAACAACAAAAATAATGACGAATGAATGAGATAAGAATGTATAGCTTAGAATGCTTGAACGGATTCCAAGAGGCATTTCACCACTCAACAATGCAATGCCTCAATTTGGCAAAAAGTAGGGAACGGAAATGTTAAAAGAGAATGGAGTGTCTTAGCTCTAGGTTCTCAGGTACCCTCTGCCTACCCTGCTATGTGCAGAATACAGCATGAAGCTATAAGTATGAAGTTCTTGCAAAATTTTTTAGCAAAAAAAAAGTGTAGATATATTTATTTGAATTATAACCATTTCAGCGAGAAGCAAAAATGATATGAAAATACTGTATTGCCGTGAGATCAGGACAGAGTTGTAAATTTTCTGTAATTTTGAAACTATAAAACATAATTTTTTGAATTATATATATAAAAAATGCTTGCATTACCGAGTGACTGACAGACAATGTATATGCAAAACTACTTCACATAGAACAATGAAATGGGGCGTGTAGGGACTTGACGAGTGTAAGGGAGGGCTTAGAGAGGATTTCTTAAAAAACAGCATTTAATGTTTTTATAGTAATATATTTTGAATATATTTTACCCTTTCCTATCCATCCTTTCCCCAAAACAGCGGACTACTATATTGTCCCACCCCATTCTGAATCCTCTAGATTGGCAACACATCTACAATGTCTCTGTTATTGTATATGTCTATGGGGAAACCTTTGTAAGTGGTTACTTACTATCAGGTGGCCCTTCTGCTCGTTTGCCATCTGTTATCCATAAAAAAAAATTGCAGTCACAGGAAACAGTTAGATAACAAATATAATGCTTTATTTTTAATCTACATGACTTGTCAATTAAATCAATATGATTAATATTGTCATATAGTTAGGTATTAATTAGTTTTAAAGTGATACAAGTGTAAACACGCAGATAACACTTATTGGACTACAAAATTGTTACTAACAAATAATCATCTATATATAAATATGTGAAGCAGAAACTTTGGATCCCTTTTAACGAAAATTATGCAGATGGAGGAGCATGAAACTTGGCACACTTATAGTTTATATAGAGAAGGAGTGCACAATGCTAATATTTTTTTTAAATAATGCATAAAAAGTATATTAAAGTAATAAAATAAATGTTACACACACTACCATGGTTTGACATCCATGTTTATGGTATAAACATATACACAACTAAACACAACGCGTTGTTAACGCGTCAACGGCAACACTAGTTTCTATATATAAATATGATTTTTAAACCAACTTCAAAAAGAAAGGTTTTAAATTTAACTGTATTTTTTATGTGATACTGCATAACTTCTTACAATGAATTATTTTTTTATGTGATAGCTAGTGGCTTTAATGTTGTACCATTTAAATTTAGTTAAAATTAGATGAGGAGTTTTTGAATTATATATTATAGTTGTAATTTTTGGTTTTTCTTTTTTGTTTAAAATTTTAATTATTATTTTTAAATAATATTTATCATATAATTTCAAATGTCACTATACAATATACATACCAACAAATAATAAATACAAAAATGAATCAAAAATTAATATTAAATAAAAAAAATATCCACAACAGACTACCATATTACACATAATAACTAACTTTCTACAAATCACATATATTTACAAATTTATAAGCGAAAAACAACATCTTAACAAATATTAAAATAGACACGTCTCTACTAATTAACGCAAAATACATACAAGTATAAAAATATAGGAGGAAAAAAGAATTAATAATTCAGGTCATACCTCAGACGTAGATACAATTCCAATGCGAAATGTCTTCAATATATAATTATTATTTCAATTTTCACTGCAATCCGATATGATGGCACTATTTTTGTTCAATTTAACACAGTTTTAATGAATGTTTATATATTTATTGAATTAAATGCGCACGAGTCGTCCGAAAGACCGTATCGTTCTCTTCCCTCTTTACGTTTGAGGATAGATTAAAAATTATTTTTAGTTAGGCTTGTTTATATGTTGCGTTTGGTTTTACGATTTTTATTTTCATTATGTTAAATAATTAAAATATTAATTAAGTTTATTTATTAATTTATATATATTTAAGTTAAATAGTAATATTTTTTTATATTTTTTAAAATCTAACTAATTCTTTATTTTTGTAAAATTAGTTTTAGATTGTTATAATTAAAAAAATATATAATTTATTTAAAATTTTAAACATATTATATAGAAAATAGAATTAAGAAATTTAATAAAACAAATAACACATAACAAATAACACTATATTACAACTTATGACTGAAGCTATAAACGGCACATTAAATGTTGCCATATAATAATTAAATAATAAAAAGGTTGCCATTTGCAAAAAATATTTCTAAGTAATCTGATGTTTATTTTTTTATATTCGTCTATAACGTGGTCGGTGGTATTTAATGGGCTGACCTGTTTGGCTTTTTCTTATTTTTATAGTTCAAGTTTATTTGCTTTACGCTTAATCAATACATTGATAATATTTATACAACTACTTCTTGTAAAACCGTGCTGACTCAGCTGCGGAAATGTTATGGGAACGGAGTGTCTTAACACTAGGTTCTCTGGTTCGCTCTGCATACCTTTTTTTTTTTGACTGTGTAGTATGCTATTGGCCCTATTGGCCTCGACAGCGTCACCGGGTTTTGTGGGGGGCCGATCTTGAAGAGCTCTGACCCTGGCTTGCCCTCCTTGGGAGGAGGACCATCAACTTAGAACTGCAGTGTCACAAGGGCGCCTCCTTTGGGGCCGAACCTCGGCCTCTGCATACCCTGCTATGTGTGGGATTCAGCGTGAAGCTATATATAGCCTCAGTTGCGATAAGTGTATTAATTATCGGTTAATTTTTTACTTAGATCCATTTTAATTTCAGCAAAAGGCTCTTCTTTGCCTATTTAGAAAAATAAATACATAAATTCATGGCGCAGAGGCACTATCGTGTGACAGATATTCGCGACAGGTTATGGTTTCAATTTCCACTCCACTAAATGAAGATATTATTATAATAATAAATATTTGATATTTTCATTTCCTGGGTTTGGTAACAAGGCAAAGTGCGGCGTTGAGTTTTGCCACCGCCGTGAAAGTAGGGAACGAAAGTGTTAATAAAACGCAGTTTCTTAACACGTCGGTTCTCAGGTTCCCTCTGCGTACCCTGCTATATGCGGGATAAAGCGTAAAAATAAAAAAAAATGTAATTAAAAAAAACCAGGCGCCACAGGATAGATGACTGTAAATATGAAGATTATTGTTGTTTCAATACCCACTCGGGGAAAATTATTGTACTAAATATATTTTTATTTCCTTACCTGTGGTAAAAAAGGAGGAAAGCATGACTTCCGTCATTTATGATTCCACACGCAATGTCTTTCAGATGGACAGTGAACAAACGGAGTGTCCTAACTCTACCTATAACGTCCAGCGCTAAAATATGCGAAGCAGTAAAAAAAATGAAAGGAAACGACAGCACATACATACATAGCTTCACGCTGTATTCCGCATATAGCAGGGTAGGCAGAAACCTAGTATTAAGACACTCCGTTCCCCACTTTCCACCGGGTAGGGCATTCCGTGCTGAGTGGTGGAACTCAACGCCGTGCTTTGCCTTGTTACAAACCCAATAAATTAAAAATTCTGGGTGGGAATCAGACCTTACAACCTGTCGCGTTTACAGTCGCACGTACACCACAACAGGCGTCTCTCAATTAATTTACACCCCGTCCGCAAACGTTTACAATACATATAACATATTATCAGCCAAATGATGTCCTTGTCAGGAAAGATAGCTGACAATTAAAAGACTTTAAACTGTTTTGTTTTTTATAAAAAGCGTACTATTATTTTTACCTGTTGACAATCAAGAAAATTTCCTTGTTGGGGTTGCCCATTCCTTTGTACTCAGAATTTTTTTTTATGGATACCGGATGGCAGGCAGGCAGAAGGACGCCTGATGGTAAGTGGTTACCTTCGCCCATGAACATCTACAACACAAGAGATGCGCTAGATGCGTTGTAACCTAGAGGATACAGATGGAAAAGGAGGACAATGTAATGAGTCCGCTATCGGAACCACCACATTTTTGGGGAAAGGGATGGGTGGGAAAGGGGAAAACCTGGCTTACATGCCATCGAACCGGAACACATCATAAGATATTTGGCGGTTCGTCTTTGACATGAGCAGTGGTCGCGAGCCAGACCGAGGACGAACCTCCTACCACCAAAATCAAATTACTTTTTACTATAATAAACATCCTATAGCATTATGGAGTGATCTATAAATAAAATGATCCATAGTCTCGCTAAGGCTGAAGCCTGCACGACTGTAAGCTTACGACGTGTGTTCGATTGCCACAGGATAGTAGAAAATATTAACAGTTTGTGGGTTCGATTCCCACTTCAGGAAATGAAGTATTTTCATTTTCTGGAGAAACTGGTAACAAGGCAAAGCGCGGCGTTGAGTTCCGCCACTCAACACACAATGCAACAGCACACAATCTGGCGGAAAGTGGGAACAGATTTGTTGAAAGAGAACGGAGTGTCCTAACACTAGGTTCTCAGGTTCACTCTACCTACCCTGCTATATGCGGGATACAGCGTGAAGTTAGAAGTATGAAGTTAGAACTGAAGTTAGAAAAGGATATAGAATACTTTTTATCGCGAAAAAATATTTGACAAATAGTCTAGACCTTGGGAAAGACTATAGGCTACTCCTTACCATGTCACGCAATATAGTCGAATTCCACGCGGGCCGCGTGCGGAAAGCTAGTAGTTTATAAATATTACACACACCACCATGGTTTGACATATACATCACTAAAGACAACGCGTTGTTAACGCGTCAATGGGGACACTAGTTCGTAATGATTATGCATTTTATTTGAAGTCGGTTTTCATTTTTTGTTTAAATCTTTATTAACATTTCGATATATCGGTCCTTGTTATTTAGTAAACATAATAACTGTATATAATTACGTAGGAGCAGGTTCAAACTAACTTGTTATTCTAATTCGATTGCACAGTTTTAATTGATTTCACTAGAAGTGCGTTTCAAAATTAAAAATTAGCCTTTTCCTGTGTTCGTCCTAGACTTTTTTTTAACTTCACGCTGTATTCCCCATATAGCAGGGTAGGCAGAGGGATGCTGAGAACCTAGTGTTAAGACACTCCGTTCTCTTACAACATTTCCGTTCCCCACTTTCCGCCAAATTGAGGCATTGCGTGATGAGTGGCGGAACTCAACGCCGCGCTTTGCCTTGTTACCAAATCCAGGAAATGAAAATACTAACATTTCCTGGGGTGGGAATCGAACCCACACCCCTGTCGTGCTTACAGTCGCACGCTTGTGCCTCTGCGCCACGACAGGCGTTGGAGGCATGGAGAAGAAGTGCAGACTAGATTTAATAATTGTTATTTTATCTATATATTTATATTAAGTTTAGTTTAGTTTAGTTTATAACTCTTTATTGTACACACATAAAATAAATAAAATAGAAAATACACACAAGGATTAGATATACAATAGGCGACCTTATCGCTAAAATAGCGATCTCTTCCAGGCAACCTTAAGGCATAAA
>JAKGSA010001174.1:44522-95335 GCA_033558755.1 Philaethria dido | reverse complement strand
CGTGCTGAGTGGAGGAACTCAACGCCGGAAATGAAAAATTCCATTTCCTGACATGCGACAGGTTGTGGGTTCGATTCCCACAATCGAACTCACAACCTGTTGCATTTACAGTCGCACGCTTGGGCCTCTGCACTACGACAGGCGTCAAAAAACACGTACTTTATGTAAAAAAAAAAAAAAAAAAGAAATTCTAAAGTTATATGTTTTCTCTTTTATTTAACGAGAGAATATAATGTCTAGACACTTCTCTTGCTGCGTATAAATTGCGTGTTGAATGACTATCAAATATATTTAAAATAAAAAATGGCGCTTATGAAAGAATTTAATACCGCATCGTTGTGGTTCGCGGAATTAAAAATATTTAACACATACACTTTTGCATTTTTAAAGTATTGCGTCAGTGTGTGTGGAAATTATTGTATTTGTTGAATAATTTGTTTAATTAATGAATTTTATTGTAGTCAAAATTTTGAATTTTTAGGCCTTGTAAATTGTTGTATTTGTTGTTTTTAAATGTGTTTTTACAAAGTCTCTGATTATGTCAGAGGGACCCTGCATTATGAATAATAAAAAAAAAAAAAAAAACACATACACTTTAATTTGCGATACTGAATACGCAAGCGTATTTTCTATATAGACAAAAGATATTAATATTATCCCCGTTCTGGTAGTATAAAGCGCGGCGTTGAGCTCCGCCACTTCACGCGCAATATCTCAAAATGAGGTAGAAAGTGAAGAACGGAGTGTCATGACACTGGGTTCTCTCTGACTACCTATTTTATATATGAGATAACGCCTGTCGTGGCGCAGAGGCACAGAGTGCGACTGTAAACGCGACAGGTTGTGGGTTCGATTCCCACTCCAGGAAATTGAATTTTTCATTTCCTGGGTTTGGTAACAAGGCAAAGCGTGGCGTTGAGTTTCGCCACTCAGCACGCAATGCCTCAATTCGGCGGAAAGTGGGGAACGGAGTGTCTTAACAATAGGTTCTCTCTGCCTACCCTGCTATATGCGGGATACAGCGTGAAGCTAAGTAATAATAATAATAAATACCTCTTCCGGCATTTTCCTAAACTGCCGTAACGGTGACATGGACTGCCACATGCGACGGTCCACCATCTTGCATAGCGCTAGTGTCTTATCCACTAACTGAGCCCAGCCTGTTACATAAAAATATTTAATTTAAAAAAAAAAACATCTTCACGATTTCGTTAGAGATATCAGAGAGAACGTAGTGACCTTATATTTAAATAAATTAACTTATATTTATCTACTTAGTAAATGAGGAAGCAATATATAAAGAAGTTTTCTTGGGTAAAAAATTGCATTTACAACACACCCAATGGCATTTACGATGAGACGCTGTTTCACTACTACTACCTAACATTATTTCATTATTAAAAAACAAATAAAACACATATAAGATTTTTTTTCTTTTTTTTTTTAACTTCACGCTGTATCCCGCATATAGCAGGGTAGGCAGAGGTAACCAGAGAACCTAGTATTAAGACACTCCGTTCTCCTTCAACAAATTCGTTCCCCACTCAACCAATAAGAATCCAATAAAAATTTAAAACCAATAAGAAATTGAAAACCGATAAGAAATTGAAAACCAATAAGAATTTAATATATCTATTCACAGAAAAAATAACGCACACAACTAACGTACTCACATTACATACAAATCTTGTCTCTATCTCACTCGCACACTATCAACACATAAATTTTATGTCCATCTCACTCGAACACCACCCACCCACATCTCTTTATCTCTCTCCCACTCACCTCTATGCAGTACAATCTGGAATATCGCCCTCAGCAGTCTGAAGGTCTAAGTACATCATGTCCGCCATGAGAGCGAAGCCTTCCAACTTCAGTTGAGATATATACGCTTGAAGGAGAACGTTTATGTTCTCTTTTTCACACTACCCATCCCATTTCCACAAATTTAGACCTCACTCGCACACTATCTACTCATATAAACTTTGTATTTATCTCACTCGCACACTACCCCCTCATACAAATTTAGTTTCTATCTCACTCGCACACTATCCACACATATAAATTTTGTCTCTCTCTCACTCGCACACTAGACACTCATAAATGTTATCTCTATCTCACTCACACATTTCACAATCATACAAATTTTGTTTCTATCTCACTCGCAAGCTCTTCACTCCCGTACATTTCCTCCCTATCTAGCTCACACACTATATAATCATATAAATGTTATTTCTATCTCACTTGCACACTACCCAAACTTATAAATATCCCTCTCTATCTCACTCGCACATCACACACCCACAACTCCCCATCTCTCTCCCACTCTCTACTCACCTCTATGCAGTACAATCTCGAATATCGCCCTCAGCAGTCTGCAGGCGGACTGCGTGACGTACACCATGTCCGCCATGAGAGCGAAACCTTCCAACTTTAGCTGTGATATGTACGCTTGTAGGAGAACGTTGATTTTCGCTGATGGCTCCTCTATGCTCTCTTTTATTGGTATTGGGACCTGAAAATTATTTTAAAAAATAAGATTTACAAAGAAGAAGGTAGAAGGTAGAAGGTTTGAAGGTTTCAAATAATATGTATGTACTGTAATGTATTATTACGAATAACTCAAAAACTATTTGTCAGATCTTTACTTAATTCAAATAGAAACACATCAGAATCACTAGATATAATATAAAAAAAACCGACAATATCATATTAATTAACCTGGAGATATAAAAAAAAACAGTTGAACTGAGAATCTCTTTTTTTTGAAATCGGTTAAAAAGTTATAGTACAGAATAGACATCGCAAAATTCATCAACATGTCCTATGTCTCTTCTCTCTCTCTCTCTGCACACTAAATATTTAACTAATGCCACATTCTGGTCAAATATAAGCAGACTAAAAAAATATTCTCCTTAAAAAATTTAGCTAACAAGCATTATTTAATAAAAAGTAACAAACTTACTTTACAAAAAATACATACATCATTTTTTTATGACTTAGGTAAACATATATAATGCCTAATGTATATACAGAATTAAAAAAAAAAACGCGTGTCGTGGCGTAGAGGCACAAGCGTGCGACTGTAAACGCGACAGGCTGTGGGTTCGATTCCCACTTCAGGAAATGTAAAGCAGTATTTTCATTTTCTGGGTTTGGTAACAAGGCAAAGCGCGGCGTTGAGTTCCGCCACTCAACACGCAATGCCTCAAAAATTCGGCGGAAAGTGGGGAACGGAAATGTTAAAAGAATGGGTGTCGCCAACACTGATTTCTCGGGTTCCTATAATACGGGATACAGCGTGAAGCTAACTTACTTAATGTATACATGTACATGTAAAAAACAAAAGAACTTACCCTCTCCATCAGTTTAATGCAATTCCTAATTTCACTCTCATCTAACACTTAGCCAATAGCCGAACTCTGAGGAGAGAGAACACTCCTGAACGGTTCTATTTCCGCCAGCGTTGGTTTCAACAGCTGATTGTAACTTTCATGGTCTCCCTTATGTGCAGTAGAGTGTGACGCGATACACGTCCCAGTTCCGTCGCTTGGAAGTGACCGGTTTACGTTCATACTTTATTAGACCCGCTCTGGAATTAAATGAATGAATGATTATTGTGTGTATTGAATGAATGAAAAATAAATAAGCTTATAATTTATCGAATAGATATTGAATTAATGAAACAAGACAACCATAGCCAAAAAGCCATAACCATAGAAATTATAAGACGAATTACTAATTATAATTAATTATAAAAAATCGTCTACATTATATATATTTTTTCCAACAAACATTACAACACACGATATTTAGCAAAATAACTTAACCTTCAAAAAAAAAACAAAGTAACAGACAACCAAAAACAATCTTATAACTACTCCATATGCTTATAATTACAAAAAAAAAAACAAAAAAAACAGACAATATAAATGAAAAACTGTCAAATGAAATATATTGGATTAATCATAAATATTTTATTACTGGATACTAATATATATGTAAGCTTGCCTGTAATCTCATTGGCGCAGAGGCACAAAGCGTGCGACTGTAAACGACAGATTGTGGGTCGATTCCCACTTCAGGAAATAAATTTTTAATTTCCTGGGTTTGCAAACAAGGCAAAGCTTACGGCGTTGAGTTCCGCCACTCAGAACGCAATCCACCAATTCGGTCAAAGTGGGGAACGAGGTGTCTTAACACTAAGGTTCCCTCTGCCTACCCTGCTTTATATGCCGGGATTTTTAATGGATAACGGATGGCAAACGAACAGAAGTACCACCAGGTAAGTGGTTACCTTCGCCCATGGTGCATCTACAACACCAGGAGTATTGTAGATGCGTTACCGACCTAGAGGATACAGATGGAAGGGGAGGACAATGTAGTAGTCCGCTATCGGAACCACCACATTCTGGGGAAGGATGGGTAGGAAAGGAGAAAGAGGATGCAGCGTAAAGAAGCTATGTATGTATGTAAAAATAAATAAAAAAAAACATACTTATCCAACAAACAAGCAGCAGTATGCACAAGATCAGCGCTCTATGCAGCTCAAGGAGGAGTCCTCCCTGCATCTTCTCTGCAGATATGCCATACAACGCTTGGCTGACTTGGCTTTGTTCATACATGTATAAATAGCCAAAAAGCATAGCCTGTAAAAAAGGAATATTTTATTATTTTTTTAACAAGAGAAAACATAGAGACACTCCACTCTCTTCATTTCGTGACAATATACAATGTATTAAGTAATGAGTGAAATAATACTTAATTAATACATACATACATGGCTTCACTGGCAAAGAGAACCTGGTGTTAAGACGCTCCGTTCTCACTTTCCGCCGAATTGAGGCATTGCGTGCTGAGTGGCGGAACTCAGCATCGCTCTTTTGCCTTGTTACCAAACTCAGGCACTTAAAATTCACATTTCCTGGTGTGTGGGAATCGAACCCACAACCTGTCGCGCGTTCAAGTCGCACGCTTACGCCTCTGCGCGACGGGCAGTTAAAGAACAATATACATATTTACATTATTATTCAAAATATGCTTATAGCTTATTAGGGTACTAAAGAGAACCTGAATTATTAAGAGAGCACTCCGTTTCTCGTTTTTAAAACGAGATTCTGCCATCGCAAGTTCAGCGACGCAACTTAACACCGCGCTTTGCCTGGCACCAGAACAAAAAAAGAAATCATTTCCCACAGTAAAATTGAACTTACATTACTTATAATAAAGCATATTTCAATAATAATCATCCGAATACAAAAACTTGGTTTAATTACGCTCAAATTAAATAATCATACAACAAAACATTATTATATCTTCCGCTACAAAATCACATAACGGCTGAAAAAAAAAAACCCTTTAAAAAAACAGCCACCCATCCACCCACCGACCATTACCACCATCACTTACCCAACCAGAGTGACAGCGTCTACGCTTCACCTCTGCACTAGACCCAGTACGATCTCCGCGCATTGAGCAGCCCATCCATTGGTTTGCTAACTTAATTTGCGACTCTATGGGTAGCTGTTGATTTGGGAGGGAGAGGTAGTAATGAGACAGACACAAGCCATGAGTCAGTTGTTTATATATATATATATATATATATATATATCTATATATATATATATATATATATATATATATATATACTCTGCTCTCCATATAATATATATATATATATAACATATATATATATATATATATACTATTTAATTAAGGAAAGCAAATGTAGTCCATTCAGTCTTTCTATAGTATTAGACAACAATGCAAAAAAAAAAAGGCAGCTCCATGCTTTGTCATGTATATCAGGGTAATTTATGGTAATTCATTCCTTCATTCCAAGGTTCTCCATTTACTTCATCTGGAAACCTGTGACATTAGGTGTGTCGAGGAACGGAACATAACGTGCCGCGTTAAGTCTTTCTTTACCGGAGCGATCAAATGAAAATAATTTAAAAAGATCGCAATCAAAAAATCTATCAAAATCAAATAATTTTTATTCAAACTAAGAAGTTACAAGCTTCATTTTTTGAACGTGTCAAATAATTCTACCACCGGTTCACTAAATTCTAATGCCTCAGACCTGAGAAGAACTGGCGCAAGAAACTAGCGGGACTATTTTTTTTTCCTCAGTCAATACTTCCTTACAATTATTTATTAGTGACAATGACACCTTGAAACAGACTGAGCGTGAGCATTCCTTATTCCTAAGGCGTGTTATCATTAATGAAAATCATTAATTAAGTAATAATCTTTAACACACAAACGTCTTTTTTCACAACTTTTTAAATTGTAGCACATTTTTTGACGTTTTCTGGGATCCTATTGTAAAAGGTACATTGTCCCATAAAAAGAATTGACATGAACTCGATGTGGTCGAGTTAAAGGCGCTTCATAAATTCGTTCTCCTGAGTGAGAATCGAACCCAGAACCAATTACGTTTACAATCACACATTATCCCATTACGCCATAATGGCCTGTAATTAAAAAAAATAACAATTGAAGCCTCTGCTTTAGTATAATAGGCGCCCCTGGATTTTCTTGGTAATTAACTACTACGCCATGGTAAACAAGAAACGGTTGAAACAATAAAGTCAAGTAATTTCAATGTGTAACCCTTTACCCCACAAAGTCCATTCTCCACTGTTTCGTGTGAAACCGACACTACTTAATACAGCGGAACTAAACACCGCGCTCTCTACCACCCCCATAACAAACAGCACTAACCCTCTCCCTTAGTGTCATACTGGGGCCGTCCAGCCCTGCCCAGCATCTGCAGCACATCCAGAGCTCCCAGTTCGCTCCACCTGCCCTTCTCGGGGCTGTATACCTGGGTGCCCTTCACCACCACCGTGTGTGCGGGGAGGTTCACACCCCAGGCCAGGGTGGCCGTGGAGACCAGCACCTGGGGATGAGAAGACAGGAGAATTAAGTCATTTAGGGAATAAATCCTGGTTTTATTTATATATACAAATATATATAATATATTTTTTTTATTTCAAGCTTTTATTCTCCATAATAAGTTAGATAGAGAAAACCTAGTGTCAAAAATACTTTAATATTATCATTTCCCCATATGGGAATTGAACCCACAATCAATTGCATTTACTATCAAACGTCTCACTGCAATGCAGTCTCAAAACATACAGAAATACATTATTAAAATACCATAACACTAGAAAATCCCACCAACTTTCCACATATACATAACCATTTATTTTTTTTACATTTTTTTTTAACTTCACGCTGCAACCCGCATATAGCGGAATAGGCAGAGGGAACCAGAGAACCTAGTGTTAAGACACTCCATTCTCTTTCAACATTTCCGTTCCCCACTTTCCGCCAAATTGAGGCATTGCGTGCTGAGTGGCGGAACTCAACGCCGCACTTTGCCTTGTTACCAAACCCAAGAAATGAAAATTCTAAATTTTTTACATTTCCTGGAGTGGGAATCGAACCCACAACCTGTCACGTTTACAGTCGCATGCTTGTGCCTCTGCGCCACGACAGGCGATACAACAATTGTTGGTTAACCATAATAAATAAATAAAACTATACCAAATATCATAATACTAGCTTCCTGCCCGCGGCTTCGGCTATATCGCGCGACGTATAAGGAATAGGAGTAGTCTATAGACTTTCCCAATGTCTAGATTATTTGCCAAAAAATATATATAAAAAATAAAAATATTCTTTTATAAATTTTTTTTCGCGACAAAAAATATCCTATGACCTTTCCCAAGTTCAGTTCTACCTTCATAATGATTTTCATCAAAATCGGTTCAGTGGTTTAGGCGTGAAAGCGTAACAGACAGACAGACAGAGTTACTTTCGCATTTATAAGTAAGGATTCTTGAGAAAGAGCACATCTGTGTTAATTTTCTTATACTTATCATTATAATAATAACAACGATAGTAGGTTCAAATTTGATAAAAAATCATGGAGAAATATGAATATAGGAATTTTTATAGACAACTTATATTTTACCCATCATCTTCTGCAGTATACCTAATATTTTTTTTAGTCCACGCTATTTTTTTTTTTTTTTTTAATAGATAACGGATTGCAACGAATGGCAGAAGGACCACCTGATGGTAAGTGGTTACCTTCGCCCATGAACATCTACACACCAGAGATGTTGTAGATGCGTTGCCGACCTAGAGGATACAGATGGAAGGGGAGGATAATGTAGTAGTCCGCTATCGGAACCACCACATTCTGGGGAAAGGATGGGTGGAAAAGAGGAAACCTGGCTTACATGCCATCGAACTTAATTCAAGACATTTCGTTCTTTCCACCCCAATCGTAAAACGACGCTCAACACTCAATATACAGACATTGCAGAACTCAACGCCGCGCCATGTTTTACTAAAGACAATAATAATAAAATAAACGCACCTGTATATGCCTGTCCGCGAACAGATCCTCGACCAGCGTGCGGTCCACGCGGCTCATGCCGGCGTGATGGATCGCGAAGCCATAGGGGAGTAGCTCACGGAGTTCCGGGTTCTTTACCTGTTCCGCCTCAGTGCGGAGAACTTCCACACTTGCTGAACCCTCTCTGTGGGTTAAAATTATTTAATTAAGCTTAAATTAAAAAAAAAATTAAGCAGAGCAGGATTCGAACCCGCACCTATTAGAATCTACTTATAAAAAATCTCCCTACAGAAGTGCTACAATAAAAATAAGTTATAAGAATTTTCATGTATCTCCATATATCTACTACCGAACTATCTCTATGTCAATTAGAACGTATTGCTCAATTGACTAGAGCCACATGATCTTTTTTTTTTTTCTTTTTTTTTATTTTTTCGAATGGATACACATGCTGTTGACCCTAGCGGTCTTTACAGCGACACCGGGGGGGTGAGGGAAGAGGGTGCTCAGTCCCTGCGAAATGCAAGCACTAACTGGCTGCTTGAGAGGATGCCGACAGGCGCAAGGGCGCCCCCTGCGGCAGAGCCACATGATCGGTAACCAGGGGACGCGGGTTCGATTCATACTATGTAAATAAATATATGTTTCTTAAAGTTTAATTTAAATTAAGAAAAAAATGCAACTTTAGCTTTTAACGCAAATAGAACTCTTATTTAAAACAATATATAAATATTAATTAATATAAAAGAAAAAGGGGATATTTACCTTAAAAATTGTCCCAAAGTATCCTTCTCCAAGCACATGTCTCGTATGGCGCGCGCAGTCTTACCAGTCTCTTTGCGAGAGTGAACGAACACCAATATCTATTAAAAAAAAATATGTATTACTTTTTTATATTTTTTATTCTGATCACTACAGACACGTGGTATCAAGGCTTAGGAAATAAGATAATTTTTCCAGTAATATATTCACGCTGCATCCCGCACATAGCAGGGTAGGCAGAGGAAACCTGAGAAACTAGTGTTAAGACACTCCGTTCTCTTTCAACAAATCTGTTCCTCACTTTTCGCCAGATTGAGGCATTGCGTGTTGAGTGGCGGAACTCAACGCCACGCTTTGCCTTGTTTACCAAACCCACGAAATGAAAATACTAACATTTCCTGGAGTGGGAATCGAACCCACAACCTGTCGCGTTTACAGTCGCACTAAACAAATAAAACTTTAATATAATTAAAAAATAATAAATATAAAAACATACTTGATTCCTTCCAGCATGTTCCATAGCCTTTTCGTACACAATATCATTCATGACTTGGAACCTCTTTAAGGCTTTCTTCTCAGTCACACCTATGTACTGTTGTTCTAGAGCTACCGGTCTGAAAATAGTAAAAAAAAAATTAATAAAAATAACAGTACACCACGCAATAGTCATGGGTTCGATTTTCGTGTAGTGTATGTCGATTTTTTTTTTCAACTTCACGCTGTATCCCGCATATAGCGGGGAAGGCAGAGGGAACCAGAGAACCTAGTGTTAAGACACTCCATTCTCTGTTATATGTATACAAAAAAATATAAAAATACATACCTAAAAGAATTATCGAAATAAAACAGCCCCTTCTCCGGTTTCACCCTCAAAAAGGCGGCCACGTCTGTGTAATTCGGTAATGTCGCTGAGAGACCCACTAGACGCACCTAATTATATAAAAAAAAAAATTAAACAGTAACTTTAAAAAAAAAACAGTAAAAAAAATGAAAAATATATTTAAATAATTAAAGGTACAAATTTATTGTTTTTATATTATCTATTAAATTACACATTGAGATAATATTTTCTGCAGTATAAATAACAACAAAGGTGAGGGGAGAAAATTTTAATTACACAAGCCGGTAAATTAGAGAAGCCGGTACATATATTTAGAGAAGCCTGTACATATATTTAGGGAAGCCTGTCATTTTTAGAGAAGCCGGTATAGGATGTGCATGTATTTAGTAATTTCACTATCGAATATTAGTGACGACCTCTTTTTTAGGAGGTTTTAGATGTCAGAACTTCGTTTAATTTCAATGCAATTTTATACCCAATATTATTCTGACGACCTTTTTTTGGGTCTCATACATAAGGTAAGCCGGTGGAAACCGTGTTAAATGGACATCGCCACTGTTAGGTACCTGTTCCCTGGTGTGCTCCACGGTGCGCAGCGTGCGCGCCACCAGCGCCTCCAGCACAGGTCCTCGCTCGTCGTGCAGCAAGTGCACCTCGTCGATGATGATGAGACGCACCAGGTTGGTGAACGAGCGCTCACCACCTATCATGAGGAGAGTTATTAGTGTATTCACATACATACATACATACATCCCGCATATAGCAGGGTAGGCAGAGGGAACCCGAGAACCGACGTGTTAAGACACTCCGTTCCCCACTTTTCGCCGAATTGAGGCATTGCGTGCTGAGTGGCGGAACTAAACGCCGCGCTTTGCCTAGTTACCAAACTCAGGAAATAAAAAAAATCCATTTCGTGGAGTATTTACACATTTATAATAAGACGAAATTGGAAATTAAATATATCTAACACATATAATATTGACCATCGTGGCGCAGTAGAAGTGTCTAAGCACTATTAGTTGTGTATTCCATTCCCAATCGCGAACATGATACTTTCCTTACTCTGATAAGAAAACACTCCGTTCTCCATTTTCCACCTCAACTTCGAAATCAAACTATCTCCCATCAAAATAGACACAAATTAACGTAACAAAAACATAATCGCAAAACTACCCCCAACCAGGCTTCGAACACCCAACCAACCTTTCCTAGTAACAATGTCCCACTTCTCCGGCGTGCACACTATCAGCTGAGTGGCATCTATCTGTTCCCTCGTGAGCTGGTGGTCTCCCGTCAGCTCTGACACCTTCATGTTGTACGCTGATAGCCGCTTTGTGAAGTTACCCACCTGGAAACAAAATTATTTTATATCCACTGATGGGTAAAATATGCGTTACCATGGCAACATGTATGTCTCAGTATATAACTGGATATGTTAATCACAAGGTAGTATATGTAATATTTTATTTACTAATTAAATATATTTCTAATATGTTATTATAACATATGTTGGCTCACACTCCCGATGAAGAATATAAACCTTTAAGAAATTATAAGTAATATGATCAGCAAAACCACATTAGTCTTACCAAATTCTCCTTCAAAAGACCTCATGAGTGCCTCGCATAAGCTATTCCTAGGGACCTTAACTCAAAAAAATGGCAAAAATACCACCTGCCATTTACTTTAAATGACTCACCCAAAAACGATCAGCAGATTCTTTTCTTTGAAAATATTTCATGGGTCAATAATGACTCACACTTTCTACCTAAAAAAAAAAAAAGAAGAAAAAGGGCCAAAATTCGGGCTCCTTTTTGGCTCCACTCACCATCTCCTGTACCAGAGACCTCATAGGCGTCACATATATCATCTTGAAGTCCTGCACGTTGACTGTACCTCCCTCAGAATAGTGAGTAAGGCCACATTGGTCTTACCAAATTCTCCTTCAAAAGACCTCATGAGTGCCTCACATAAGCTATTCCTAAGGACGTTAGTCCAAAAAAATGGCAAAAAAAAACACCTATCGTGCCACCTACCATCTACTTCAAATGACTCACCCAAAAAAGATCAGCAGATTCTTTTCTTTGAAAATACTTTATGGGTCAAAAATGACTCACACTTTCTACCTAAAAAAATTAAAAAAAAGATGAAAAAGGGCCAAAATTCGGGCTTCTTTTTGGCTCCACTCACCATCTCCTGTACCAGGGACCTCATAGGCGCCACATATATCATCTTGAAGTCCTGCACGTTGACAGTCCCATCGTCGTTCACATGCTTCCCCACCTCCCTCAGAATAGTGAGTAAGGCCACATTGGTCTTACCAGCTCCTGTGGGAGCACACACTAGGAGATTCTCATCACTCTCTAGCGCTGCTTTTGATATGCGACTCTGGATTTAAAAAAAAAAACAATATTATTAACATTTCATACATACATACATAGCTTCACGCTGTACCCTGCATATAGCAGGGTAGGCAGAGGTAGCCTAGTATTAAGACACTACGTTCCCTACTTTCTACTGAATTGAGACATTGCGTGTTGAGTGGCGGAACTCAACGCCGCGCTTTGCCTTGTTACCAATCCCAGGAAATGAAAAATTCCATTTCTTGGAGTGGAAATCGAACCCACAACCTGTCGCGTTTACAGTCACACGCTTGTGCTTCTACGCTACGACAGGCGTTACTGTATCAAAAAATTGCAGCTTTACGCAACATAGGATTCAGACACTAGCTAATGTCAAGACACTCCGTTCGTCGTTTCCTATCCTAATGCAAGACATTGTGTATTCAATGGTGGAACTAAAGGTCGCACACTTTTAGTCTACAGAACCCGCAACCAATTGCGTTTACAGTCAGATGATGTTCCACTGCGCCACGATGGTCTCTTATTAAACTTCAAACAAAAAACTTGACTATATCTAAACTATTTTCATATCCGCTCTGGTAGCATTAAACGCGGCGTTGAGTTCCGTCACTTCACACGCAGTCGTATTCGACTGGAAACCAGAGAACGGAGTGTCTCAGGACTAAGTATATATTTTTTTTATTGATAAAGGATGGCAAACGAGCAGAAGGACCACCTGATGGTAAGTGGTTACCTTCGTCCATGAACATCTACAACACCAAAGGAGTTGTAAATGCGTTTGCCGACCTAGTGAAGGGGAAGGGGAGGAAATAATGTAGTGGCCGCCATTCGCCATCGGAACCACCACATTTTGGGGACAGGATGGATGGGGATAGGGTATGCTCTGACTACCCTGCGTTATATATGAAAGGAGACATTTCTCCACTCACCTGTATCCTATTCAAAGTTTTGAACCCTTCAAACGCCGGTTGCACATATTTAGGTAACTTCTCTATTGGCATCAGGGTTTCGTTTTCCTCGAAGGGTTTGGGCTTCAAAGCCGGCACGTGAACTTCTTCATAGCCTGGAGAATATTTAATAAAATTTTAAATATAATAATCAAGAATATAAAAAATATATTTCTTTTTTTTTTACTTCACGCTGTATCCTGCATATAGCGGGGTAGGCAGAGGGAACCAGAGAACCTAGTGTTAAGACACTCCATTCTCTTTCAACATTTCCATTCCCCACTTTCCGCCAAATTGAGGCATTGCGTGTTGAGTGGCGAAAAAATAATAAAATCATTATATTAATACATAAAGAAAAGATTTTGAATCACTTTTTATGAAAATATGGAGAAGAAGTGTAGAAAATAATAATGTATCAGAAAAAGATAAGGTAATTCATTCTTCATCTTTTCCATTAATCGATACCACCAGTCTTGAATATTTAAAACACACAAGCCGTAGTTTACGTGTCTGATCGGCCATCAGATGGTGATGTTGCGAAGACCAGCTCTTTAATAATTTAATCAGCGTCAGGCTACTATTCCTTTGCTAGCGACGTTATTACTCCAAGAATGTCTTTTTTTTTTTTATGGATAACGGATGGCAAACAGTAGAAGGACCACCAGATGGTAAGTGGTTACCTTCACCCAAGGATATCTACAGCACCAAAGATGTTGTGAATGCGTTGCCGACCTAGCGCATACAGATGGAAGTCCACTATCAGAACCACCACATTTTGAGGAAAGAATGGGTGGGAAAGGCGAAAAAAAATTACTCTAACTGCATTTTCATAGATCCTGCACCAGAATTTGGAACCGCAGATGAGGTCTTAATGAAAAGACCTATTTCTCCAACTTTACCACCCACATATTCCGAAGAAGTTACTGCTCCAGAGAAAACAAAGACAGTTCCTCACCCTTCCTCTGCTTCCTAAAAGACCCTGGTGGTAGTTGACACCTCTTATTCGCCATCAGATGAGACCCCGCCGCGAACACCAGCTCCTCAAGCTGCAGCATCTTCCTGTTGCCGGACACGTTGCCGCCCCAGTTGGCAGGCTCCTGACCGGCTTTGTGACGTTTGCGAGGTTGCTCTGATTGTTCTGCTGTCTGGTTTTTAAAATGGAGGATTGTATTAAAATATTGTATTTCTTAATGTTAAATAACGTTTTCGGATATTATTTCAAATTTTATATTTTACTTCATTGTATATAAAAAATTCCCTGAGCTGATTAATTCCAGTGAATGAATCGAACCAATGAGCCCAGGATTCGAACCCGCGCCTCTTGTCTAGCGCAAAACCTTCTAGACACTTAAATTACATGTTTTTATCAACTAATTTCTTAGAAATTCTTGGTATTTAGATTTATTTATTATTACAAATCACTTTTGCTACAAAACTATAGTATTTTTTTCCAGATTCAAATAATAATTTCTAAAAATTATCAACTAGCAAGAGAGAATGCAATTTATTAAATATTTTTTAAGTATTGTTCACGCTCATAAAATAAAAAAAAAAAAAGCAGCAATTGATATAACAGCCTAAATATTTTCCTTAATCTAACCAATAAGTCCCAACCAACCTCATCATCCCCTTTCCCAGTACCCACCTGCGCAAGTATTTTCTGTAAGTGAGGCTGCCTCGACATCTCCTCCCTGATGGAAGCCCTTTCCTCTCAGACTGGGATGACATAATTTTGTACAGTATAACACTGTAAACAATTAAAAATAAATACATATGTATATTTCATGGGTATAATTGTTTTTTTTTTAGCTTCACGCTGTATCCCGCATTTAGAAGGTTAGGCAGATGGAGCCTGAGAACGACGTGTTAAGGTACTCCTTTCCCCACTTTCCGCCGAATTGGAGGCATTGCGTGCTGGTGGCGGAACTCAACGCCGCGCTGCCTTGTTACCACGCAGAAACGAAAATACATTCTGTAGTGGGAATCAGACCTACAACCTGTCACGTTTATAGTCGCACGCTTGTGTCACGCGTCACAAATATAATATAATCTTAAATATAAAAGCAAATATAAATAAAATAAGACAAAACGTGACATTGAGTTCTGCCTAAAGCCCCTGATGACTCAAAATCAAAACAATTTTAGATATCCAACTTACTAGTAACTAAGTAGTAACAGGTTAAGTTCTCAATTGAGGCAAGAGCAGGTATCTAGACACTCTACACACCGAAAAGCGAAAAACACTAAGCTGCGTTTATTATTACGCTATTTCATTTAATAATCCGCCCAACAAATGAGAAGCTGGATATGAACCCATACCTGTTGGATAAAAATTTCATCTTTGCCAGGTTAGTAGTTTGGCGTGTATACTTTGTCTGTCAGTCATTCAGAAAAGCAAGCGTTTTATATATATATATATATGTAGTTTGAAAGTAAAGTATCAAATAAAAAAAAAAAACAACTTCACATAAAATGCTCCTAAAATTTAAATTACTTGTCATCTTAGCTTTACATTTAAGCAGGATCTGGCTATCAAATAAAGTACGATTCATCCAAAATCAGTTCACCCAGTAAAGAAACTTGCGATACACACACACTCCAAAAAAAAATAAAATTGACAACCTCCTTCATTTTTAAATTCGGTTAAAAATGAAACTTACCAGTATATCTATATTTATTAAGAACTTTGACCAAATCGAAGCAGTCATAGCCGAGGAGCAACACTAGTCTATTCTCCAGGTCTCTATCATCAGCTGCTTCTGCCAATGCCTTTAGGACATCCGATGATTTTGCCTGAAAAGAAAAAAATAATTTAATAAACAGCATGAATCAAACACGCGCTTCTTAAAAATTCAAGCACTCTAACCACTAAACCATCTACATTTTCTAAATTTTTTTAAAAAGATAAGGAAAATTTTTGTAATTTTATTTACTACAGATATAATCTATTTCACACAAAGAAAAATATTTATTGAAAGATTATATAAATTCATCATATATAGATATATATGATGAATTTATCGCAGCGGGATTCGAACCCGCGCCTATTTGAAACCGTCCAAGACTGACCACTAAGCCATACGTTATATCCACAGTCTACTTTTTCTAAAAATGTTTAAAAATATAAAAAAGAATAATAATATTTTTTCTTAAATCTTTCTTCATTAAAATATACACGTACGACTTATCAACTTATTCACGCGTTTTCCGGATATAATCTATAATTATTCTTTTTAATTTATAATAATGTTATTTTTTGAGACAATACGCGGTGTTAAGATCCGCAAGTCGGGAGTCATATTTAAATATTTATCCACCATTCAACACTTAATATCCCCAAACGCCTGACGTATCGCAAAGGCACAAGCGTGCGACTGTAAACGCGACAGGTTGTGGGTTCGATTCCCACTTCAGAAAATGGAATTTTTCATTTCCTGGGTTTGGTAACAAGGCAAAGCGCGGCGTTGAGTTCCGCCACTCAACACGCAATGCCTCAATTCGGCGGAAAGTGGGTAACGGAGTGTCTTAGCACTAGGTTCCCTCTGCCTACCCTGCTATATGCCGGCTACAGCGTGAAGCTATGTACGTAAGTTAAAAAGAAAATGTAGTGTCTTAACACTAGGTTCTCTCTACCATACTATGCATAATAAAATAAATATTGTATTCAAACCTGTGAAACCATAGCATCAGGGAAATGTCGTGATAATCTTCTCTGCAACCAATAGGCATCTATGTCCATCGCGTGGAGGACTGTATCACGACGTTTATGCATCGCTGATTGTTCCTCCGAGAGCTGTGGAGAGAAATATTTCCATTGAATGGGAACTGAACCTGTTACTAGTTAGTAGAATTTGAAATCTAGAAACCTGTAGCATCATCTTTGTTTTGCCATTACAGGACAATGGTGCCTATAAAAACGATAGGATGTGGGTTCGATTCTCGCCTATCTATTTTTGTGATCTTTCATAAGAAATATATATGTAATATTTATAGGAATAAGACATAGTTTGTCATACAAACGACTTTTATATGCACATTATTTTTCTCAAATATAAAAATATAATTAAATATCTTTTAATAACTAAACAATGTAACTAGTTAAAATAATACAATAGAAACAACTTTAGACTTCAATTATAATTTTACTCTACTAGATGCAATAGGTCGCAGGTTCGAAGCTTTGTTTAGCTTTTGTTTTTAAATTCAAAATTCAAATATTCAAAAATTCCATATTTGTGATGCTTCATAAGAATTATCAAGAAAAAAATATTAAAAAATCGCCCTTATAATATATATAAATCTAAGATGTCTCTATATGGCATTTTATATGACTAAAATTTGGAAAAAGTTATTGCGGTTGGAAATACCGAAGGAAAAAGATTACGCGGTCGTTCACCTGCAAGATGGACCGATCAAGTAAGAGGACCAACAACTAGTAAACTCAATTCGACCATAAGAGACGCGCTGGACAGAAACTGGTGGAGGCAGATCATCTGCTCCAGATACAACCCTGACGCTGACATCATCCTCAGACATGAGGGACCGACTAGAGAGATAACTAAAATAAAAAAAAAACTTACATTAGCATGTATAGCATTTCTCTTTCCATCTCCATCACTGTCCTCTCCGGAACTCTCTTTCCCTCCTTCAGTCTCTGATACATCACCATCTTCCTTTTCTTCATCATGGACCTGTTAATAGTAGCAAATAAGTAAAAATAATGATATGAATTGGAAAAGCGTTTATATAAACGCGATTGGTTGTAGGTTCGATTTCCAATCGAGGGAATGATTATATTCAAGGTATATTCATTTCAACGCTCTGGGTCCAAGTCTTGCCAAGCAATTGTTCTTAGAAATAATATTTATGTAGCATAAATATGAAAAAAACGGTATCTCAAAGTCGCAGCTTCGATTCCTGCTGAGTAGAAATTTAATATATATTCCTAAAAATACTTATTTTAATAATAATATTTATTACACATATATTACAATTATTACAAAAAAAAAATACTTTTACCACAAATTTTAACTAAATAAATTGATATTATGCTCTAAAAATAATTTTATTTAACAAATGATTCTATGTTTAACATATAGTATTAATTGCCTCCAAGGCAAGTTGTGGCGTGGAGGCACAAGAATAAGACTGTAAAAGCGGCTGGTTGTGGGTTCGATTCTCACTCCAGGGAATAAATAAAATATTTATAATAATTAATATTTTCATTTCCTTTTTTAATAAAGTGAGGAACGGAAATGTTCAAAGAGAATGGAGTGTTCTAGCACCAGGTTTTCAGGTTCCCTCAGCCTACCCTGCTACTGCTACTGCCCTACAGCGTGAAGCTAAAAAAAGAAAGAACTAACCTCTCCATAAGCATCCTCATCATCCTCCTCGGACGACTCCTCAAACTGCACATTGATGCCATAAGTCTCGTCTATCTCTGAGTTGCCTTCTCCAGAGGAACTGATTGTGAAGTCTGTTATTTTTTTACCTGTTTTAAAGAAAAATATTATATGTTAGTATGTATAAGGTAGTTCTGGCATACTATGACATTACCTAACAGTAAAAAAAATTGATTGTTGATTTCATTCCCTCTTGGGGAAATGATTATATTTAATATATTTTCATTTGTCCACTCTATTAAGAAAATGTACAGCGTTGAGTTTCGCTATGCTACATACAAAGTCTGAAAGTTGGTCAAAATATAGGGAATGGTAGATCTTTATACTCTCCGATTACCCTACTATACAGAACAAAGCCTAAAAGCTCTGTATGCAAGTAAACTTTATCAACCTATTCTTTATATATTCCTTCGGTATTTTTTTTTACAAGGCCTGTGGTAGCGCGAAGCGCAAGCGTGCGACTGTAAATGCGACAGGTTGTGAGTTCGATTCCCACTCCAGGAAGTGAAATTTTTCATTTTCTTCGTTTGGTAACAAGACAAAACGCGACGTTGAGTTCCGCCACTCAGCACGCTATGCCTCAATTGGGCGGAAAGTGGGGAACGGAGTGTCTTAACAGTAGGTTCCCTCTGCCTATCATGGAATAGGGAAATCACTGTCTCCTATAACACAGTTCATACTTATCTTAGAAGTTACTGAATGTATAAAATGAATGATTATTTATGGTCAATAAATTATTTATTTATTTATTAATTCCTGGTAAAGTTATAATACTTTTATTTAATTTTAAGCAAATTTTTATATTAATTAAAAAATAATCCACTTACCTAGATTGACCAACAACGCAAATCTCTCATCTGGTATGGGTCCTAGAAGCATTTCAATCTCTTTCTTTCTTTCAGGGTCTTTTAGTTTATCATTTTTGAGGACCACCAGTACCTAATACATTAAAAAAAAAAAACAAAATAATTAATTTATTGAAATTTTATTAAAAAAATTGTATTTGTAGACCTGTTGAGAACAGTGTAGTTGTGCGCAATATTTATTTCATGAATTTAATGTATTGCCAATGCATTCATTATACAAAATATTAGCTTTCTGCATTTCCCCTTTATATAAACTTTAATTGTATCAAATTTATTACTTCCTTAAAACATGATCAAAAGATATTCCATCACATCTAAATATAATTTAAATAATTTGAATGGTCAAACATGATTTTTTTTAATAAATGGGGCAAAATGGCAATAAAAAGTCTTGATTGCTGTATCTTAATAGATAGACAAAAGCTACAAAAGTTTATTAAAAACTAACCTCATCACAAGCACCACACAATATATCTCTCGGCTGGTCTCCCAAAGAGCCTTGCATAAATGATAGCAACAATTCATATGCATGCCTAGTATGCTGAGCCCTGGGCCTGTATAGCACACCCGCTGGAGTATCATCTGCCCAGGCCACTTTGGACTTGGACTTGGATAGTTCGTAAGATGCCTCATCTCGCTTTTGACGTCTGTGAAAAAAAATGTTTTAGTGAATGATAAAAAAAATACAGAAAATATTCTTCACTCCTTACTCTGCATAGCAGGATAGTCAGAGAGAATATACTATCAAAACATTTCATTTATTGCTTTCAAATTTGAGACATTGCATGTTGAGTAGCAGAACTCATTGCTATATTTTGTCTTATCAGAGCAAAAACGTAAAGATAATTTTGATATAATCATTACCCCCAAGTGGGAACTGAACTCACAATCAAACATGTTCACAGTTACACATTATTCCATTGCACTAAAGTGGCCTAAGAAATAAAAAAATACATTGTGTCAATATCTTACTGCATGTTCAATAAGAATAAAATCATTTCATTTTTCCTGCACCATATTGCTGTTATTAAGAAAAATTAATTAATAATAATTGCTGTAATTAGAAAAAGTGAAGAACAGAGCTCCATACTACATTCTCGCTGCTCCATGATAAAAAATCATGGTGGAAGAAAGGCTCTCTTAATTCTTAATTCCTCATATATAAATTAACATTACATAATAATGGTCTATCTAATAATTTTTAAACTTACTTAGCCTTCCTTTCCTCTGCTTTATCAGGTTTAGTTCTCTGAGCCCTATCTCCCATACGAGTACCAATCAGCTTCCCCGACAGCGAAAGAACCTCTCCCGTCGCTTCATCGCGACCTCGTCGTTCTATCAGACGTACATCAGCTTGTAATACGAGATTTGAGTTCTAAAATAAAAATATATGAATATAATACGTAAAACAAATATTTTTTTAGGCTAGTTTTTCCTTGATATTGTATTAAATAAAAATGTTGAACAATAGTATCAATAGAGTATAAAGTAAATATTGATAACTATTTTGATTTCAATAAGCCAATTTATTAAAATTTATAATAATCTATTCTCCCAATTTCACAATATCAAGAAATATCAAAACAAATAACTTACCGCTTTATACTCATATTGCAGCTGCCTGGCAGCCGCATCCGCCATGCTCGCAAATTATTTATATATAAAATTCACAAGAAATCACTTATGTATAAAGTTATTAACATTTATTTAAAGAAACGTTTTAGCATCCAAACAAACGCTAGCGAGGTTATGCCGCCGTCGCCATTTTATGAATTTACAAATTTGACATCTGTCAAATTAAATTGATATTTGATTACAATATTATATTTTATCTGGATTAAAAAATATATTTTTCTGAATTAAAAAATGATTTTAAAATACTTAAATTGAAATAAATTCAGTAAAATTTATTGCTATACTAATAATATTAAAGAAATATAAACAAAATTAAAATTTCAATGAATGTATAATGTGGCATGTAGAATCCAAAAACAAAAAAATATTTTATAAAGAATTTATTATAATGGTATTATTAAAATTATAATACTTCAAAAATCAAAAATAGTATTATGATAAATTACGCATATTAGGATTCTTTGCTGATTGTAATACTTAGACTGAGTACTCACATAACAACAACACAACAGTAACTTACATTTCCAAATTTATACATTTTTGAGCATATCACAATGATAGTATAATTAAAATTTAATATTTTTAATAGATATATAATTGTTTGAGCATTTCATAGGTAACTGTTTTAAATTATCAAATCTTTTAACGAGAAGGTACTTAGAAAATACAAAAAAATGTATAAGATGTTAAATATTGATTATATAATGAACCAAAACATCTAAATCTTGTATTTGTAAGGTATATGATAAAATTACTCCATCCTAACCTTCAACTCAAAAAATAAGTTCATTCACCTAAATCAGCTGATACTGACAGCTTACGTCATTTACTGACCTTGTGATAGCAATAAAGTCCATTACAAGACCAGTGACCAAGAATTTTAGTTATATACAAGTTTTAGAAATCGTGGTTGTGTCATAATAATATTTTTTAAACCTACACAATCAAGGAGAACCACATCGTAAATGGCTCAGCAGTTCATTAATTACCACAACTATAGGTACAAAAAATAATCTATGAATATAGTATAATTACTGGTTATTTTATTATTTAGTCACTTGTGGCAAAGTTGAAATAAATATGGTTGAACGTGGAAGTTGTAGGTTCGAATTACGGACAAGAATATAAGCGTGTTTATCACATGCAGTGAAATGAGTGGAAAATTAATAACAAAGTTATATATTTCTAGTTTTTCTATCTGTCCTTTTAAATATGACGCGAGAAGATAAAAAATATAACGTAATTCCGATGAATAATGATGATCACGTGATGTAAACATTGAGATTTGAGTCAATGACTTACACAAAACATCGTGCTCATCACAAACTAGGGTTGTAGTATAATTTTGATTTAGATTTTTTTATTGTTTTATTCAGGAGACAATACGCTATGCTTTCCGCTCTAGTATTTTTCCATGGGTTCTTTTATTTATTGTTTAATTTACTTCGGTGTTAGATTTCAATTATGTACTATCTTTGTGTCGTTCTTAGTTTTTGTTCGTATTATTTGTCATTTTAATCAACTTTTAGGAATAAATACACAAATAACATAAGATTTCATTAAGTAAGATACCTTGCTTAAACACTTGTTTTACTTCTTTTTAATTCTTATTACATATTCAAAAAACAAACATAAAAGTTACAGAATTAAGTTATTTTAAGCATAAATAGTATTATAAGAATAATTTTAAGAACAGAAAATTAAGATATATAAATACAAATATATAAAAATACATTTTATTGTTTGAGACGTATTGATTAACAATTAAAACCGGTTATATGTGTATATTAGTTTGGCAGCCCTGATAATATTATTGATTTCTTTAATATTAGTGTGTCTCACATGTTTATATGTGTGCGTGTACATAATTTCAAAACGTCAACACTACAATTATTTCCGATGTATCAACAGAAACAGAGACAGAGTGGTCGATAAATAAAGAAACAAGATGGCGACACCGTCTAATGGAAGCGGGAATTTAGTGGAAGAATTCGAAGAATCATTTCAGGTGAGTTATATTTTCAATTAAATCTATAATTAAGTTATAATAATAGAAATAAAAATACAATTCTATACATAACCTATTAAATAAAACAAGTTGTCAAAACAGTGTAATACCAACATGAGAAAGTTAACTATAAAAATGTTGCCATACACGTGTAGTAGAAGCTTCATAGGCTAAATCTATGTATTAATGGCTAAAACTGAAGGAGTGTTGTGAGTACGTGACCCGATTTAGCTTATGCGGCTTCGATCGACTCTGGATTTTTGTTGCAAGCGCATCTCATTCAAGTCGGCCATTTTACTGATAATGTTTTCACATTACAAGATAATCGTGTTTATTTTATTTAAAATCGTTTAAAAATTATATAGATTGTTAATTACAACGCGTTACTGTTTTACAAACATGATGGTGGACTATGTGAAATAAGTGGTTATTCGTGACGAAACATTGTTGATTTGGACTGGTGATCGTAAAATAACACGATAATGTCGGTGACTGGGGATGATACTACCACGCAAGGGGGTGGCATTGCTATCCAAGTGTTCCGTCCCACCTGGGATGAATTCAAAGATTTTAACAAGTACATTCAATATATGGAATCTAAGGGAGCAAATAAAGCTGGGCTCGCCAAAGTGATTCCGCCTCCCGAATGGGTTCCGAGGAAGAAAGGCTACGATTTGGAAGAGTTAAACGTTGTAATTCCCTCGCCAATATGTCAAGTTGTCACCGGAAAGCAAGGTTTATTTCAACAAATTAATATTCAGAAGAAGTCCATGACAGTGAAGCAATTCGCCGTGCTCGCAAACTCTGCGAAGTACTGTACTCCGAGACACACAAACTACGACGATTTGGAAAGAAAATACTGGAAAAATGTTACATACGTAGCTCCGATATACGGCGCTGATGTGAACGGCAGCATCACGGACCCTGATGTGAAGGAGTGGAACATCAACCATCTAGGCACGATCCTCGACTTTGTAAACTCAGATTATGGAATTGAAATTGATGGCGTTAACACAGCTTATTTATATTTTGGTATGTGGAAAACTACTTTCGCCTGGCACACTGAGGATATGGACTTATATTCGATAAACTATCTTCATTTTGGTGAACCTAAGACATGGTATGCAATACCCCCAGAACACGGTAAAAGATTTGAAAGAAT
Source organism: Philaethria dido (assembly GCA_033558755.1). Lineage (NCBI taxonomy): Eukaryota > Metazoa > Arthropoda > Insecta > Lepidoptera > Nymphalidae > Philaethria > Philaethria dido. The sequence continues at coordinate 70,972 of JAKGSA010001174.1, read as the reverse complement.
CGCCGCTGGTTTCTTCCCCACATCTGCTAAAACTTGCCAAGCTTTCCTGCGCCACAAAATGACCCTTATTTCACCACAGATTCTAAAACAGTATTCTGTGCCAGTTAATAAAATCACTCAAGAGGCTGGAGAAATTATGATCACATTCCCTTATGGTTATCATGCTGGATTTAATCATGGTTTTAATTGTGCTGAATCTACAAATTTTGCCGCACCTAGATGGGTGGAATATGGTAAGAGAGCAATGCAATGCACTTGTAGCAATGACATGGTGAAAATATCAATGGACACATTTGTGAAACGGTTCCAACCAGACCGCTATGAGCTGTGGTTAAAAGGGCAAGATATTGGGTGTCATCCAGAGCAACCAGAAAAAATGGTACCCGCTCCACATCCCTCCGGCCAAGACATTTTATGTAATAAAAATAATACAGAACTTCCAGAATCTTTTATAGCAGCAGAAGAAGAAGGTTTAAAGAAGAAGAAAAGACATCCATTACATTTGAAGAGAGCAATGGCCAGCAAGAGCATATCTGAAGGTGCCATAGCAGTGTCTATACTTGGTCATGATGTGATGGATGATGATGAAATGACTATGGCTGAAGGAGACCTGGACATGATGACGTCAATGAAGAGGCCCATAATGCCCTTAGACCCTGATGATAATCAATTAGATGTTTTGGAAGATATTTGGCTCAAGGGTGATGAAATGGATCCCTCTGAGGCGCAGTTACCTGATATTGGCTATATTGATTCGGACCGAGACTCAGATTATGTTGCACCTAATACAAAAAAGACAAAGAAAAAAAGAAAAGAAAGTATTAAAAAGGAGCCAAAAGAAAAAGCTATAAAAGAAGAAGGTGATGATGCTAGTCATGAACATGAGAAATCAACACAACCTAAAAAACAAAGGAGAAAAATGAAAACCAAAAAGCTATCAAGTGAACAATTAGAAGATATGGCAGCAGTTCTCTCTAACTGGGATTCCCCACCACATGATACTGAACCTATAATTTTAGAGCCTCCTTCCTCACTATCACCCAATGTAGATCCTTTGAATTTATTACCAGACATAGCGAAAGAGCCGAAAAAGCGTAAAACGCCTGTTAAAGATGGGGAAAAGGTTGAGAAACCCAAAAAGGAAAGAGTCAAGAAAGATCCAATTAAGAAAGAGCCCAAAGTCAAAACACAGACTGGTCCAGATGGAGAACAGAAAGTGAAGAAGCCACGGAAGCCAAGAACACCTAAAAAGATTCCCAACTTTGAATATAGCTCTCCATTACAACCAGTCTTAGACACTGTTTCTAAAATGTATTCTCAAGGAACATCATATAAAACCTCTACCATAACAAGTACACAGTCAACACTTAGTCATAGGCCTCCAGAGACTTCGAGGCCGCCACCAAAGCCCTACGCCGGTCTGCTTCTAGACGCTAACTTACGAGTACCTGCAGTGATACCACCCATAAACAAAAACCCTAGTGCCTTCCAGGGCGAATTTCATAAGTTTATGGAAACATCACAGAGTCAACTTGCTAAAGAATTAAGCAAGAAGTCTCCTCAGAAGAAAGTTAAAACTGAAATTATTGAAACAACATCTTACCCTAGTACTCCAGAAAAGACCCAAGACATCCCCTTGCCTGTTGGTCAATACAATGACAGCATATTCATAGATACTCCCTTAGATTATAGAACTTACCAACCCCACAATGAGAGGTTACATCAGCCTAAACCCCCAAGCTACCAGGATAGGAGTCGATGGAGGCCGGAATACTATCCAAACCACTACCAAAATATGCAGTCAATGTATGGACACTCGAGTTCCACCCAATTCTTCAGAAGTCCATATCAGTCCCCATGGTACAGTCACCAGAAATGAGCGCAGTATTTAAATTGTTAGTATTAATTTGCTCCGAGCACTTAGTGAGATGTAAAAATAATTTCTCAATATTCAATTTCAATTAAGAGAATTGTTTTATTTAAATATAATTTTAATAAGATATAGCTATAATTATTTTATGTGTGAATGATAAACCTGAAGTTTTATGTACAGTTAATAAATAAAGAATTACAAAAAATATTTCTCTTCTATTATTACCACCATTTTGACAATTGCTTTTTTTTTTTTAATTTTTGAAGTAGATGTTGAAATGAAAGGGTTTTGGTTACTTTAATAATTAAATTACTTTAATTTTTAATTATTTTATGAGGCTTCTATTTATTTACTTAATTAGTTAATATTAATATCAGTGTACTTATCTGGTAATTAGTTTTAAGATAAAGAATAGAATAAATAATATTTTTAAAGTTGATTTTCTTTTTTTTTTTATCAATGTGTGGCACAAGTAGGCTTGTAATAATCTTTCTATATATTCTGTTACTAGCTGTCACCTGCGACTTCGCTCGCGTGGTCAATGGCAGTCCATACTACATACTATAGTGTATAAGCGTATATGCATTCATTTGAAGGCTTTGAAATAGATGGATTTTGCCAATATTATTACTTTTTTTTGTAACAAATTCCATCGTTCGAGTTGTTTTAGCCTTACAAACAAACACACATTCACATTTATAATATTAATAGGAAATATAAATAATATTTCTTTTCAATTATTTTATATGAACAGTAAATTTCTATGTATAATTTTATATCCTACCAAAATTTTATAACATACCAAATTTTTTAAATTTTATTAAGTATTATTGATACTCACGATAGAATCTACAGTCCTAGTCATGAAAATATAAAAAAAAATATGGCTACATACTAGATATTTTTTGCAACTTTATTTTTTTTAAATAAAAATGCTGTAAGCTGTTTACGAACAGTAAATTAAATAAAAAAAAATGTTTTACACTATTGTTTGTTTGTTTAGTTTATTTTTCTCAACTTTGGCCTCTAAAAATCTAAGAAATATGATATATGTGACGTAAGTATATTGTAGATAAAAAAAGGAATTCCATTACATTATGTCATCTATATATAAATACGTGAAGCAAAAACTTTGGATCCCTTTTTACGAAAATTATGCGGACGGAGGAGCATGAAACTTGGCACCCTTATAGTTTATATAGAGAAGAAGGGCAGAATGCTATTTTTTTTTCAATAATGCATAAAAAGTATATTAAATTAATAAAATAAATGTTACACACACTACCATGGTTTGACATTCACATTATATAATGTGACATATACATACATTGCTAAAGACAACGCGTTGCTAACGCGTCACCGGGGCTACTAGTATTATTTAAATTTATCTATTTAATAATTAACCGAATTTAATAAAGGAGGAGATTCTCAGTTTTACTGTATTTGTTTTACATCATAACTTTTCTACTGGGTAAACCAATTTTTATGATGCTTTGTTTTATATGATAGCTATAGCTTCTGATGTGGTCCCATTTAAATGTAGTTAAGATCTGACACTACGTTTTTGAATTATTCGTAATAATTTTACTTTTTAGTGTAATGTATTTTTAACTTTGCTTTCTTTTGTTAACATCTACATTTTTTTAACTTCCGCTGTATCCCGTTTTTAGCAGGGTAGGCGGAGGGAACTTGAGAACCTAGTGTTAACCGGTGAATAAACTTTTGTTAATCCAGCTACAGATTGCAAAAATATGAAAATTCTTGACCGCTCTAAGATTTAATAGATAAGAACAATGAACAACGTAGAACGTCATGCGTTCAATATATTACGATTAATTTTCAAGACGAAAAATATCGACATGACCATTGCAGTAGGCTTTTCTGTATGACGGAATATTTCGTCATACCCCGTTATCAGGTTAAGACACTCCGTTCTCCAGTTTCCGACGAATTGAGGCATCTACGTTATTGACATAATACAGTATTATAATATTTATCTATATAATAAGTAACGCCTGTCGTGGCGCAGAGGCACAAGCGTGCGACTGTAAACGCGACAGGTTGTGGGTTCGATTCCCACTCCAGGAAATGTAAAATTTAGTATTTTCATTTCTTGGGTTTGGTAACAAGGCAACCGCGCTTTGCCTTTCGTTGAGTTCCGCCACTCAACACACAATGCCTCAGTTCGGCGGAAAGTGGGGAACGGAATTGTTGAAGGAGAATGGAGTGTCTTAACACTAGGTTCTCTGGTTCCCTCTGGCTACCCTGCTATATGCGGGTTACATCGTGAAGTTAAAAAAAAAATCTATATGTCAATCAACGAGGTCGCGACAAGGGATGAAATAAGGCGTGTTCCTTTTAATTTCTTTTTTTTAATTTGTTATTATGATTAAAGTCCACGATGGTAGATAAATATGTTATCTATGCCCTACCTAATATTATGTACAAATATTTTTGTAAAAATTAATAATAATATTTGAGGTTATTTTTTTAACTTCACGCTGTAACCCGCATATAGCAGGGTAGGCAGAGGGAACCAGAGAACCTAGTGTTAAGACACTCCATTCTCTTTCAACAATTCCGTTCCCCACTTTCCGCCGAATTGAGGCATTGTGTGTTGAGTGGCGGAACTCAACGCCGCGCTTCTGTAATCGGTTCTAATTTTTATATATCATTAATTAATGTAAGTTAGTTGTAATATGATATAACTTATCTATTGACTCACATTGTTTATCATTGAACGAACGTGCTTCCTTTATCTATTAAATTACAATCTTTAAATACACGCTGTATACATTTATCATGTTTGTAAATATATTTTTTGCTGATTTTGAGGCCACTATAGTGTAGTGGGAAGGGAACTGTCTGTAAAGGCGTTGGTAGTGAGTACGAATACCACTCGGGATTATTTTCTATGGGCTAAAAAATAAATATAAATAAATGCACAGCACGATAGTTAGAAAGCATCTAGTGTTAACTTACTCCGTTCTTCACTTTCCGCCAAATATTGGGATGTTGCGTGAAGTTGATTGACGAATAAAAAAAAAAGTCTCGCAAGAAACTTCTTGCGCCGGTTCTTCTCAGGTCTGAGGCATAAAATTTTGTGAGCTGGTGGTAAATTATTTGACATTCAAAAAATGAAGCTTGTAAATTTTTATTTTGAATAAAATTATTTGACTTTGACTTTGTTGCGGAACTTAACGCTGAGCATTGTCTTATCAGAATGGGCGAATGAAAATAATCACACACTTATAGTTTATATAACGAAGGAGTGCAAAATGATAATATATTTTAAAATAATGCATAAAAAATATATTAATTTAATAAAATAAATGTTACACACACTATCATGGTTTGACATTCATGTTTAAGTCCGCGTAATTTTGTTAAAAAGGGACCAGAAGTTTTTGCTTCACGTATTTTTTTATAGATTACCAACACAGCGAACACTAACATATATTTAAAAAAAAAAACAATATCTTTGAAATAATTGTAGATGATAACGGTATTTTTGAACACAGGCATGTCTAAACGTTCTGACAAAGCAAGAAGCATCACCATGCGTGGAGAAGGAAGAAGTGAAGGTGGAAGTGGAAAGATTCATCGACCTCGCGAGACAAATGGAGGCATTCTTTTTACAGAAACGGTAAATATATGTACATACATACATACATAGCTTCACGCTGTTTCCCGCATATAGCAGGGTAGGCAGAGGGAACCTAGTGTTAACGACTCCGTTCCCCACTTTCCGCCGAGTTGAGGCATTGCGTGTTGAGTGGCGGAATTCGACGCCGCGCTTTGTCTTCTTATCAAACCCAGGAAATAAAAAAATCCATTTCCTGGAGATGGAATCGAACCCACAACCTGTCGCGTTTACAGTCGCACGCTAGTGCCTCTGCGCCATGACAGGCGTTTAAAAATAAAATAAATTTAAATATAATAATTCCCTTGAGAGAAAATCGAACTCGCCTGTAGGTACAAGCGATTGCAATCACAAGTTGCCACGACGCCTCAAGATACTCAAAAATGTTCTTTACTTTAGGTTTCTTCTGTCAGCGATGAAACCAGAATTATTAGTCAAAGAAGACAACAACGAGCTCAAATGTGAACTGCAAAGGAAAGAAGAATTATTGAGGCGACACTACGACAAGATCAGCCAGTGGCAGAATTTACTAGCTGATTTACAGGTATTTTATATATGTAAATAAAAAAAGTAGTATTTTTTTAGCTTCACGCTGTATCTCGCATATAGCAGGGTAGACAGAGGGAACCTAGTGTTAAGACACTCCGTTCCCCACCTTCCGCCAAATTGAAGCATTGTATACTGAGTGGAGGAACTCAACGCCGCGCTTTGCCTTATTACCAAACCTCCAATCCTAGGAAATGAAAAATCCATTTCCTGGAGTGGGAATCGAACCCACAACCTGTCGCGTTTACAGTCGCACGCTTGTGCCTCTGCGTCACGACAGGAGATTTAACCGATTTTAATAAAAGGAGGAGGTTCTTAATTCGAATGTTTTTTTACGTGTTACTGCATAACTCCTTTCTACCCAGAAAACAGAACCCAGACAATTTAGATAATTATTTTTTTATGTGTGCTTCTGAGGGATTTAATGGAACCTATTAAAATTTAAATATCTGACGCTACTCGTCCTTTATGAGGTATTCGTAACAATTTTACTTTTTAGTATATTTTATTAACAAGTAAATATTACACATTTACCCTCAAGGGTCACACACAGTACAACAAGTGTCAGCAGCAGACGCCGGCACAGACACAGATGCAGCAAGCAGCATCGCCCATGCAGCAACCATGCAGCGTGCAGCAAAGTGTGCAGGTACGCAGAGAGTGTAGTGTTGAGACACTATGTTTTATGCTTTTAGAGATTTTTTGTGTAGTTGTGTCTTATGTCATAAAATTGTGTCTATTGTTAGATCGGGTTTTATTTTTGTAGTCAAATTCCTTAAGAGTTCTTGTGATTTTAATTTCAATGTAACGAATATGCGTCACGATAAGTTGGGAAGAGTTTGAGATAGACATTACATTATATAGTGTAAAAATATATTTAATACTTTACATTAAAATATGAAATAATACAGTTTTAGCTTCACGCTGTATTCCGCATATAGCTGAGTAGGCAAAGGGAACCTGAGAACCTAGTGTTAAGGCACTCCGTTCTCTACTTTCTGTCGAATTGAGGCATTGCGTGCTGAGTGGCGGAACTCAACGCCGTGCTTTGCCTTGGGAAAAATAAAAAAGTCTTATAAAATTAATATGTTCATGTTCCCTAACAACTCCTCACATGTCCTTTTTCAACTTCCCTTTCTCTCCACCTCTACCCCTGACCTTCTCTCCTAACTTTCCCATTCCTTTAACCCTCTTTTTTTCACCCCATTCCCAGCAACTCCCCATATCCTTTCCCCCACAACTAGCAACCCCTCTTACCCCCCACCCCTCCCATTCCCTACCTCCTCTGCACACACAAAAAAAAGTAAATGTCAAACGTCAAAAGCCAAATGTCAAGAAGTGTCAATCTATTCACTTTTCGGCCGAATTCGATACACTGTGTATTGAGGGGTGGAAGTCAATGTCGCGCTTTGTCTTGTCAGAGTGGAGAAATTATAATATAATCATTGCCCCGAGTAGGAATCGAAACCATAATCAATAGTAATTACAGTTAGATAACATCCTAAAGTGTCACGACGGCTTCGTTTTCATTTTTATTCAATTTTTAATATAAATCTTCTTTTCATTCTTCTCCAATGTTCTCTCTCTCTAACACACACTCTTCATCAGGCCCAGCAAATGGCAGCAGCGGCTGCAGCACAACAGGCAGCTCTGCAGCAGCAGGCATTGCAGCAACAGCAGGTACGCCCTCCCCACCCGCCTGCCTACCCCGCCTCTGTGCAGAGGAGGTAGGAGGTAGGGTAGGGAAGAGGGATTGCTAGTTCTGAGGGAAAAGGAAAAGGGGAGCTAGGAATGTGGTGAAAAAAGGAGGTTAAAGGAATAGGGAAGTTAGGAGATATGGGGATGGATAGACGTATGGATTAGAGGGGAGTTTGCGGTTACAAAGAAGGTCAGAGAGAGGGAAGTTATTTATTTATTTACTTAATACTTTATTACACCAACAAAAATATAAATGCACATTTTAATAAAACAAAGAAAGAAGAGAATACAAGTTTGGTGTAAAGGCGGCCTTATCACCACAGGTGATCTCTTCCAGGCAACCCCTACTAAAAGTTAGAACAGAATACAAAAAGATATGGGTTGGTGTACAAATGATTAAAATATTTACTTAATAAAATAAACCTACTTAAACTATACAACCTAAATATTAAATGCAAGCTTACATAAATAACTATGTGGATATATATTATATAATTATAAATATCCTTACTAATATTATAAATGCGAAAGTAACTCTGTCTGTCTGTCTGTCTGTTACGCTTTCACGCCTAAACCACTGAACCGATTTTGATGAAATTCGGTATGAAGATAGAACTAAACTTGGGAAAGGACATAGGATACTTTTTATCTCGAAAAAAATGATAGAGGGGGTTGAAATAGGGGATGAAAGTTTGTATGGAAGTTCCTTATTGTCAAACATAAAATCATGTAAGATTGTTTAACTGTTTACAACTTCGACACATAAACCACTTAACCAATTTTGACAAATAGTCTAGACCTTGGGAAAGACTATAGGATACTCCTTATCATATCGCGCGATATAACCGAATTTCACGCGGGCGAAGCCGCGGGCGGAAAGCTAGTATTATTGAATTATAAATAAATAATTATGAAACTAACAATGAAATTTTATAAGGAAAGAAAATAGTCTTTGAGACGACAAGTTAATAGGGGAATTATATATTTGAGGAAGAAAGGGCTGATAAGAAACTGGGGAGTATAGAGGGGTAGTTAGAGGGATGTAGTAGAGAATTGTAAGGGCTCTTTGCCCTCGTTAATAACTATTGTATAAACTTATTTTAGTTTAGGTTTTAGATTCGGCTCTATTGTAGGTAAGCTAAAATGATTAGTATTAAAGTATAATATTTTTTTTGTGTATAGGTAACGTTTTTCTTCATTTTCACTTTATTTTTTTTAAATAATAGCTATAATTATAGATAGTATCTTTATCAATTTCAAAATTGATGTTTTTGGTTGTATAAAGAATATAGTTACGTTTTTTTTTTCATTTCATTACCTGCATATCGAACGAAACATAATATGTATTCTAAGAATTTTTTAAGGCCTGAAAAGATTTTTTTTTATTTCCATTAAAAAAGCTAGTTTTTTGTTTTTTTTTCTTGCACTTTATTTATGTATTTCTTTTTTTTATTTTTGTCACGATTTTCGTTGTAAATATATGAATTGTGTATATTTTATTTGTTTTATTTATTTACCTGCACCTGTTTTTTTTTTTTTAGTTCTGTATGCACCTTTTGTGAGGTAAGATTATTATTTATTTTTGTTTTATTATCTGTTATCATATATTTAATTATAATAAGCTAAGTTTTTTTTTTAATAATGTAGGAAATTTTGAATATCTTTTTTTGATGTTTTTTAATTTGCTTAATAGTTTTTGATTCTTGATTCACAAGAATATCTGTATTAGTAAATTATGAAGGTTTTTATTTTAAATATATATTATTTTTTTTCTTAACTTCACGCTGTATCCCTCATATAGCAGGGTAGGCAGAAGGAACCTGAGAACCTAGTGTTAAGACACTCCGTTCTCTTACAACAATTTCGTTCCCCGCTTTCCGTCAGATTGAGGCATTGTGTGCTGAATGGCGGAACTCAACGCCGTGCTATGCCTTGTTACCAAACCCATATATATTAATTATTTTACGTTATTAATTTTACCTGTGTTTAATTATTATCAAGTCCAGCATCATGTTTACTTCAAGATTGAAATCGAGAAGAGATTTATAGAATGTTTTTTTTTAAATTACTATTTTGTTACTTAGATTTGTAATTTTTTTTTTATTTTGTTTGAAACATAATTTAAAATATATAATGTTAAATCTTTAATTTTTATCCTTTAATTATTATTTTGGTAACGTATTTCTTTTATATATTTATATATTTATAATTTATTACTTTAGAAGCAAAGATCTTATGCGATACAGCCATAATTTTTAAAATTCTTCTTTAATCTGTTTATATTATCAAAAACTGACATTTTTTTTTCTATATAGATGCAAAACAGTCTAGCTCAAGGTATGTTCATGACGGGAGGTCGCGGCGGGTACGCGGGCACTGCGCTACAGGGACCCCTCGCTTATTTAGAAAAAACTGCCACTAATATAGGTTAGTGACTTATTTCTCTTTTATGACTAGAAAATGGGGAATTCCCTATAAAGAAATGGTTAAATATTTATGTATATTTTTCAGGGCAGGCATTTGCCATATATTTTTTTCTGTAAATACTATTTTTATGTTATTTAAATACGTTTTTTGCTTGACAGTGTGTAAATTTATTATTTTACAAAGTAAAATTAATATTTCCACCTGTGACAATGGACTTCTATTTCTGGTATCTGGTTTCCAAAAAATGTATACTACCAGTAAAGCTTTTGAAAGACCCCCTTAAACCTACACTTGTGAAGTAAGTCGCAGGCACCCTCTAAACTCCTCTCTGCATCGTGAGGGGCCCTCACCAGCACACGGATGGTGAATCCATGGTGCGCTAAGGAGTTGCTTCTTTATTAATATGTGTAAAAATGGTAAACAAACAAATCTGTCATTAATTACTTATAACGTAAGCTGTTTCAATAGTATATTTTTATATATAGAATATTCCATTGCAGACATGGTGGGTCTGGGCGATGGGCGCAGGTGACGCGGCCGCGGGAGGGGCAGGGGCCGGGGCCGCGGTCGAGGCCGAGGTAACACATTCAAATACATACTAGCACTTCTGAAACATTGTGCTAAACCATTATTGTGTGCCAAATACTTTTCTACTCGTACTTTATACCTTCTACCCATATACTTTTTTTAGCAGGGTGCAGGGTAGGCAGCCTTCTGCCTACCCTGCTATGTGTTATGTGTTCCTTAATCTAGTGCTAAAACACTCCGTGCTATTAACATTTCCGTTTTCTACCTTCCGACGAATCGAGAGGTATTGCGTGTTGAGTGGCGGAACTCAACGCCGTACCCATATAATTTGAAATTTATAATGAGTTTACTATTGTAGTTTTTGAAGCAATCGTGGCACAGTGAACAGCGTCTAACTGTAAACATGATTGGTTGTGTATTCAATTCGCACTCAGGAGAATGATTGATATTTAAATTATTTTCATTTGTCAAAGCCTGGGCCCAAGAGAGTTGTTAGGCACACGCGCTGTCGTGAATTACAGCGGAAACCGGTAAACCGAGTGTTTTGGCATTAAGTTCTCTTCACTTCATTTTCCACTTCTATACGGGATAAAGCATAAAGTTTCCTTTTTTTTTTAACTTCACGCATTATCCCCCATATAGCAGGGTAGGCAGAGGGAACCTGAGAACCTAGTGTTAAGACACTCCGTTCTCTTGCAACAATTCTGTTCCCCAGTTTCCGCCGAATTAAGGCATTGCATGCTGAGTGGTGGACTCAATGCCGCACTTTGCCTTGTTACCAAACCCAGGAAATGTAAAGATTAACATTTCCTGGAGTGGGAATCGAACCCACAACCGTTTACAGTCGCACGCTTGTGCCTCTGCGCCACGACAGGCGTAGCATAAAGTTGTAATGTGAAAAAGTTTTTTTAAAGTTTTTTATATATTTGAAATGTCTATTACAATTTATTTCATGATTATTGCAGGTCGTGGTGCGTCCCCTGAGTATGGCGGCAGTATGACACCGCCGTAGCGCCCCCTCCCGGCGCTTTTCATGCACACACATACACACACAGACATAAATACACCATGAAAATACCATAACACTAGACAATACCAAAACACTCACTGATTTCTATTAAATATTGTCTATAATTTTATAATTGGGTCATTCATTGCACGTAGTGACTGCAAACTTCACTTAACAATTGTAGTATGTTATTTTTTTGTTATTTTTGTTACTAATTTTACATAACGTCATATGAATATGACGAAAATCTTTATTTATGGTTTCTACAGTAATTATTTTAATTTGTATTAAAAAGCGATTTTTTAAAAAATTCAATACATTTTTATGAAATATCACTTCTCTCAATCTATATGTACACTGAACGGTTCAATTATGTATTTTCTTTTCTTTTATTGTAAAATAATTATATTTATATAAACGTATACAAATTTATGAAAACCTAACTTATTATGAGTTAACCATTTATATTTTCTTAATATTATATCCATAAATCGTAGTCATCATTTCATAGTGGTAAAGTGTTTGTCAAGGCGGTTGTTTTTTTTTATGGATATTGGATGACAAATTGCCTTCGCCTATAGACATCTATAAAACTAGAGGTCCTGTAGATGTGTTGCCGGTCTAGAGGATACAGATGGAAGGGGGGGAACAATGTAGTAATCCGCTTTCGGAACCACCAAATTTGAAGAAAGGATGAATGGGAAATGGGAAATCCTGGCTTACATGTCACCGAACCGGAACACATCATTAGATATTTGGCGGTTCGTCTTTGACATGATAGTGGTCGCGAGCCAGACGGAGGACGGACCTCCTACCACCAAACTAACTACTCGGATACCCGCCTCTTACGGAAAGCTAACCAGCGGCGGAGGGGCTTTTGTATTCTAACCTACCCTCACATGGAAATGTATATGTTTACGGGTTCGATACCCATTCTGGGGAATAGTTACTTTCATTTCTCTGCTCTTGTGAATCTTAGGGACTACCTGTGACCACAGTTTACCGTAAAGTGTGCGAAATACCGGGTTTTCTAAAATGCCAAGAAATGGCATACCAAAACATATGAAATTCAAATAATTTAAATTAAAAAACATCTAAGTTATTTATTAATGATTCTACACTTACCTCCCATTTGGTCACATTATTTGTTATTCATTATTTAATGAGCCTAATTAATGAAGGAATAACAATTTCGGTATTTATAATAAATATAAATTAAAATTACCTCTGTGGAGCATCGAACCTATAACTAACTAACTATATCGATAAGAAAAACATCGTAACTGCACTTTACCAATTTCATAGTAAGATTGGACAAAGATTTGGATGAAGCGTTCACGTTTTTCTCTGCATATATGTGTAGCCGGAGAGAATGTAATGTCTAGAGAGTCTTTTCTTCACTCTCCGCCCGAAATCGAGATATTGCGTGTCGAGTAGAATTCAATACTTTTTAAATTAAACGATATTTTTTATTAATATAAACGTTATTTTTATCTCTTTTTAAGCAATTAAATTTAAACTCATCGTAGGTATAAATATTTATGCAGTTTTACTGTGAAATTGGTAGAAAGCAGTTACAATATTTTACTAAGGAGATGTCGATGTATTAGAATTTAACAGTTGGCTCTCGGACTATTTTTACCGTCTTCAAGAAAAGTGGTTAATTCGATTGTACTTTTTTTTATGAGTGTTACTGCATAACTTTACTGAATGAACCAATTTTGATAATATTTGTTTATATGATAGCTAGTCTGGTGTGGTCTCATTTAAATTTAGTACACTTACTAGACTTATTTTTTTTTGAAATTTTGAGTTATTTGTAATAATATAATTTTTTTTAATGAATTTTAAGTCGATTTTCTTTTTAAATTAGTTTAAATAAGAAATCAGTTAGTGTCTCCATGAAGAAATATTCACACAACCAGACATTCAATACATTAGTTCATACAAAAATAAATATAATTGTAAAAATATATTATAAAAATAATTATTATAATAAAAATGATCTCGTAAGTTTAGTTATTTAATATTTAATACTAAGATATCAATGTATGGTATTTGAAATTGCATTGTTAACGTAACAAGCGTGAATACATTGATAAATAAAAATTAAGTTGGAGTTATATCTTTTTTCCTGTTTTTATGTTACTTTTCTCATTGAATGAAAAGAAACTGCTTAGCACAGCATGGATTCACCGTGTGGGTGCCGGTGAGGGCCCCTCGCGTTGCAGGGAGAGGAGTTTGTAGTGTACCTGCGACTTACGACCCAACGTGTAGGTTTAAGGGGCCCCTTTAAAATGCGCATTAATGTTCACCTCCATTGTCCACGCTACGGCCTCTATATAAGCAAATTTGAAAAGATTCTACTAATATCGCCCTCGAAATATATACGTGCTAGAAATGAACTGATAATAGTTCTAGACAGGCCGAGATCTTTTAATAGATTATAGAGAGATTTCGCTGTTATTCCTCTCGCGTTTACCTCTACCACGTTTTGTTTGCTTAAAATTGTTGTATTTAGCCAGTATTTGTATATTCGAGTCGACTTACCAATTTATTCACGCCTGGAACATATAATTAAAGAAACCCCTAATTTTTTAATAATATTTGATTCAGATTTTTTTTTAGCTTCACCCTGTATTCCGCACATAGCAGTGTAGACAAAGGGATTCTAAGAACCTAGTGTTAAGACACTCCGTTCTCTTTTAACATTTCCCACTTTCTGCTGAGTTAAGGCATTACGTGCTGAGTGACGGTAATATAAATTATTTAATAAATATAATTCATTATAATAATTGAATATTTTATATCACCTACGCCTATCGTGGCGCAGAGGCACAAGCGTGCGATTGTAAATGCGACAGGTTGTGGATTCGATTCCCACTCCAGGAAATGGAATTTCTCATTTCCTGGGTTTGGTAACAAGGCAAAGCGCGGCGTTGAGTTCCGCCACTCAGCACGCAGTGCCTCAATTCGGCGAAAAATGGGGAACGGAGTGTCTTAACACTAAGTTCCTTCTGCCTACCACATATTTCTTTTTGTTTCACGTTGTAACAAATAATGTAATAACAAATTTCTATTTCTATGACTGTTAAAAAATATGATTTCCATTAAAATCTTTATTTTTAATTAATATAAAAGAGGAAGCTGTCTCTCTATTTATTTTTGTGAATATATTAGTTAAAAATTAATATTTATTAATTAAGTACATATATATAAATAAATATATTTTTAATTTAAGTTTCTTTTTCAGTGATCTTAAAAGTAGATTTAAGATTTGTAAAATAATAGAAAGTGATATTTTTCTTTATTTCAAATATTTATTTATTTTGATAAATTAATTATTTAAATAAACAAAAGTATTAAATTAAATAAAATGCTAAATAAATAAGAAATGTCATTGTCATACATTATACCATAGATTATAAATTTAAAATATTAATACATAGATTATTGTAACATGTAATGATAAATAAATTATTTAATAAAAAATATTGTTCTTTTTTTTTAATTCTTTTCTGTTACCTTGTGTTGTGATTTTGCCATGTAATTATACAATGGTTCTGCAAATAATAAGTCGTTTTTTTTTTAACTTCACGCTGTATCCCACATATAGCATGGTTGGCAGAGAGAACTTGTGAACCTAGTGTTAAGACACTCCGTTCTCTTACGACAATTCCGTTCCCCACTTTCCGCCAAATTGAGGTATTGCGTGCTAAGTGGCGGAACTCAACGCCGCGGTTTGCCTTGTTACCAAACCCAGGAAATGAAAATACTAATTTAATTTATACTAATTTTATACTAATTTTATAGTCCTTTTCCAGTACCTTCTACATTTTCTAGTACATCTTATATCTTCTTGAATGCAATTCCAATCAAAACAAATAAAAAAAACCTAAGAAACGAAAAAATCCGGGATATTAAAAAAAAACGACCACATTATGCAAACAGCATTTATTATTAATAAATAAAACAGAGATTATATCTATTATACTTAAAATTAATATTCGATTCATTATATTTGTAACATTTACACTACATAAATGCTAAATAACACAATTGACGTACAGTGGACTGATTTAAAAAAAAAAATAAAAAAAAAAAACGACAATAGCTCTTTCTTTTCTACTCTTTGCATATTGATGGTCAAAATAATAAAAAAAAAATTCAGGCTTTATCCAACATAGTCTGAGAGAACTTCAGAGTGTCTAGACACTTCTAGAAGCTCCGTTCTCAACTTTACGGCTAAATCAAAAACGCCTGTCGTGGCGCAGAGACATAAGCGTGCGACTGTAAACGCGACAAGTTGTGGGTTCGATTCCCGCTCCAGGAAATGTAAAATTTAGTATTTTCATTTCTTGGGTTTGGTAACAAGGCAAAGCGCGGCGTTGAGTTCCGCCACTCAACACGCAATGCCTCAATTCGGCATAAAGTGGGGAACGGAATAGTTGAAAGAGAATGGAGTGTCTTAACACTAAGTTCTCTGCCTTCCCTCTGCCTACCCTGCTATATACTGGATACAGCGTCAAGTTAAAAAAAAAATCAAAATCTTTGACTACTACATACATACATAGCTTCACGCTGTATCCCGCATATACGAGTAGCAGAATAGGCAGAGGGAACCTAGTGTTAAGACACTCTGTTCCCCACTTTCCACCAAATTGAGGCATTGCGTGCTGAGTGGCGGAACTCAACGCCGCGCTTTGCCTTGTACCAAAACCAGGAAATGAAAAATTCCATTTCCTGAAGTGGGAATCGAACCCACACCTGTCACGTTTACAGTCACACGCTTGTGCCTCTGCGCCACGACAGATAGGCAAAAAAATAATAGTACAATTTATCTATAGGGAATAAATACAAATGTATAGCTTAAATGGATATCGAACCTAGGACTAACCCTTAAATAAGCTGTTATTAGAGTAACACATTCTATATATTTTATAAAAATATATTTATTTTCTTTTAAAATAAAAAAAAAAAAAACTTTTTTTTCAGTCCACTGTATATAAACGTCACGTTTACAAAAAATATCAAGCGTAAAACAATTATTTTGTATTAACGACTTTTTTAATAATAAAAAAAAATAATCAAGAAAAAAAAGTTGCTCCATTAAATCCTTACTAATATTATAAATGCGAAAGTAACTCTGTCTGTCTGTCTGTTACGCTTTCACGGCTAAACCACTGAACCGATTTTGATGAAATTCGGTATGAATATAGAACTAAATTTGGGAAAGGAAAAGTATCCTATGTACTTTTTATCGCGAAAAAAATGATAGAGGAGGTTGAAATAGGGGATGAAAGTTTGTATGGAAGTTCCTTATTGTCAAACATAAAATCATGTAAGATTGTTCAAGTGTTTACAACTTCACCACATAAACCACTTAACCAATTTTGACAAATAGTCTAGACCTTGGGAAAGACTATAGGATACTCCTTATCATATCGCGCGATATAACCGAATTTCACGCAGGCGAAGCCGCGGGCGGAAAGCTAGTATTATCATAATTTTGCAATTAATAAAAAAAAAATGATATCTGAATATTAAAAAAAATAAAAAAATTACACAGATACAATATATTTAAAAATTACATTATATATGGAGTTTCGTTGTATGGTAAATATGATCCATTGATTTTGAAAGTGAGACAAGTCCATATGTTATGGTTTTTTTTTTGATTAAAAACATAAAATTATGTTACTTTGTAATAAAATTCACCTTAAATAAAAAAAAATGGACTTCTCTCACTTTTAAAATCAACGGCTCATATAATAAAAAAAATCGTCAATACAAAATAAATTAAAAAAAAATAATAAATAAAATAAATATCAGATCTAAATATATCACATAATATTTAAAAGTTCAAACATAAAATTATTAAAATATTTATTTCACTAACATTTTGTATCTGTTCCAATAAATTAAAAAAAAGAAAAATCATGATAATTACTAAAGACATGAATTTTAAAATTTGACACAATAAAATAACTCGGAACTGAACCTGCTACCAAATAAATAATTATAAAATGACAAAAAAAAAAGTTAAAAAAAAAACATTATTGTCGTTGTATTTGATTTTTTAATATTACAATTAATACATTAAGTATAGGCCATAAATATTTATTTAAAAAAAAAAAGAAAAACGCAGAGCTAAAAGCCATACAAATAATTGCTTCACATATTAAAAAAAACCACTATTTTTTTTAAATAATAAGTACATATGAGATTTTTTTAAAATTAAATTTAAGGCAGATATAAAGACTAGATACACTAAGCATTCATTAAAAAAAAAACGACAGACACAAAAAAAATTGTCTCATATTAAAAACAATAATATTTACAACTCATACATTATATTTTTTTCTTAAAAATGGCCAACGTAACAATTTAAACAGCCAAACTTTTTTTTAAATAACCACAAATAGCAACGATACTATAAACGTAATGCCAAATATATTTAAAAAAAAGTTTTTTTTTTTTAATTTCTTTAACGCATGCACCAAAATACTAAAAGTGCGATCTAAATCTATAAAGCAGTGCATTTACTTATAATAAATAATTAATTCCTTGTTCATTTTCTTACATTTATATTTAAATATTATATATTATATTTTTAAAGACTATTTTATGACGGATTTTGTACCCATGACGATGATTTTTTTTTCATAGAATAAAAATATTACAAGAAATATGTCAAAACAATTTGTTTTTTTTTTTTTAGCTTAACTCTGTATCCCGCATATAGCAGGATAGGCAGAGTGAACCTGAGAACCTAGTGTTGAAACACTCCGTTCCCCACTTTCCGCCGTATTGAGGCATTGGGTGCTGAGTGGCGGAACTGAACGCCGCACGTTGCTTTGTTTCCAGAGCGAGGAAGTGACAATATTAAATATAATTCAATATTTTCATTTTCAGGAGTGGGAATTAAACCCACAACCTGTCGAGTTCACAGTCGCACAATTGTGCCTCTGCGCCACGACATACTAAATTATTGTTCATATAAAATAATAAATTTAGACATTTTAAATGACATTAGAGAAAAAACATCAAAGGCTGTATGAATAAGTGATCTTTGCCTAAATTTTGTAAGACTATTTTTTTAATATTTTTATTCTATAATACAAATAATGACGTAATTTTAAGGCCATTTGTGACAATTCAATAATTTCATCACTATATAATATTTTTATTAATAATTTGTGTTAGCAACATTACAATGTTGCCATTATAAGAAAATTGGCATTTTTTTTAAATATAAAATTATTAATATTTGGCGGAATATTTTAATTGTAAGTTAATATTAATAATCTGTATTTATTATTTTCTATAATAATATATTTTTCATATAAGTAGAATTAAACGAAGTCCATAATAAATTAAGTACAATAAATAAAAAGTTAATTTAT
This sequence comes from Philaethria dido, assembly GCA_033558755.1. Classification (NCBI taxonomy): domain Eukaryota; kingdom Metazoa; phylum Arthropoda; class Insecta; order Lepidoptera; family Nymphalidae; genus Philaethria; species Philaethria dido. The sequence goes on along the minus strand of JAKGSA010001174.1, from coordinate 51,842 downwards.
AAAATTCTTAAAAAAAAAATCAAATTTTAAAACAATTAATACCTAAAACGTGCATACATGCAGTAAATAAATAAAAAAAATCGACATAAATAAATAAAACTAAATATTAGAACTATACAGGGTGTTTGATAAATGTGAACATATTATAATATCTCGCTTTTTCTCAAAGAATTTCTTTTCTTAAAAAAAATTTCGCAAAGAAGGATAGTCAGAGAGAACCTAGTGGCAAGTCACTCCGTTTCCCATTTTCCGCCCGAATGTAAGTCTTTACGTGTTAAGTAGCGGAACTCAACGCCGCGCTTTGGTCTTGCTAGAGCAGAGGTATGAAAATAATTTAAATATAATACCATAACCAATCACTGTTTATAAATAAAGAGATTTTCAAAATACATTTTTTTTAAATTACAAAAAAAAAATTGGTATAAAACAATTAAAAGTAATTCTCTAAAATTATGAGGTGTTCGTAATTATGACAATAATATTTTTAGACAACATATAAAAATTTAAACGCAGTGAGACTCGAACCTGCACCCTTCGTCACCGGTCCAAATGGTTTAACCATTAAGCCATACGTTCTTATCGCTACGTCGAAATTCTTATACATTTGTTACAACTTATTTAGTTGTTGGCATCTTTGTAGAGAGATTTTTACAAATTTTTGCTACCCAAAGATTATTTTTACAAACAATCATTTTGTAAGATGAAATGCTATATTATATTATATATTTTTAAAGACCTATTCATACGCTTATTAACTTTACCCTCGAAGAGAATTCGAGGCAATTAAAATCCTTCAAAACCCATCAAAATCTATCAAAATCCATCAAAATCAAACACCCTATATAGTTCTCAATAACAAAATGAGTGACACTAATACAATTTTTTGCTCATTTCTAGTGTTTCAACAGTTTCTCCTGCTCGTCCGCTCTCGCCGTGTACAAGTCTCCGTTTCTCTCCGGACTGTTGCGGGACGCGAATGAGGCGCGTGTTATTGGTGACGCCGATACAGGCGGGTTTGGGGATACCTGTTCAAAAGTGTACATCAATTATTACTAGTTTCTTTTTTTTTTTTAACTTCACGCTCTATCCCGCATATAGCGGGGTAGGCAGAGGGAACCTGAGAGCCTAGTGTTAAGACACTCCATTCTCTTACAACAATTCCGTTCCCAACTTTCCGCCAGATTGAGTCATTGCGTGTTGAGTGGAGGAACTTACCGCCGCGCTTTGCCTTGTTACCAAACCCAGGAAATGAAATGAAAAAATACAAACATTTCCTGGAGTGGGAATCGAACCCACAACCTGTCGTGTTTACAGTCATAAAATAAATATTTATTAAATTAAGTTTTAAAGTGTTAATCACACATTTAGGAAACGAAAAACATATTTAGGAAACGTAAAAAAAATTGAACGCAGCGGGACTTGAACCCGCGCCTCTTGTCTCCCGTCCGCGCGCTCTGACCACAGCGCCCGCGGTTTACATCCGGCTACGTCGAAATTCTTACAACGCTATTTATGTTGTTAGCTTAGTTAAAGAAATTTTTATACGTTTTCTAAATATGTTTTTTTTTAAATATAACTAAAATAAATTAAAAACTTAATTTATTTGAACCCACTAACCTGCCTCGAAGGAGTTTTGTGTTCTCCACTTATACTTATGTCTTCATCCACAGACTGTAGCAACTGAAAAAAAAAAATCTGTATTAACTTATGCAATAATAGTAATCATTTTAAAACCTTCAAAATATTTTTTGTCTGTGGTTTGATTAGACAAAAATAAATAAAAAATCATTTCCTTGCTCTAATAAGACAAAGCGCGGCGTTGAGTTCCGCCATTCAACAGGCAATGATTCTAAATCAGACTCTTCATACTTAGTTGACTATCTACTCCGCTGTGCGGAAAAAATGTGTATTTTTTGTTTAGAAATAATATAATCATTGGGCCAACTATACTTAGTTTTTTTTTTTAATTTTTTTTGTTTAACTCTTCTATCATTAATATGACATTATTTTTTTTGTTTTAGCTTCACGCTTTATACCGCATATAGCAGGGTAAGCAAAGGAGAATCCAGTGTTAAGACACTTTCCGCCGAATTGAGGCATTACGTGCTGCGTGGCGGAACTCAACGCCGCGTTTTGCCTTGTTACCAAACCCAGGAAATGAAAATACTAAACTATTACATTTCCTGGAGTGGGAATCAAACCCACAACTTGTGCCTCTTCGCCACGACAGGCGTCAATACATATATTTTTTTTATTAAGCATCTAAATAACTAACATCCTCCATTTCAAGTCACATCTTTCTTTTCCAACAACTTTATAACCTTAGAAAGTTGCATCAAAACCAGTTTATCAGAATAAGACAAGCGTTTATCATTAAAATCCGAATTCTGTTCTATTTCTTTATCACTATATATATTCTCTTCTAAATTATAAATATCACATTTGCATTCAATATCTGTGATTTTATCTTTTTCTAATTTAACATCTGATTTTTTATCTGTTATTTGCTTTTCGTTGTCACTTTTTTTATCTGTATCCGAACTGTCAGGTTCGTAAAACGTCAATAATGATCTGTCAGTACGAAATTGGGCTTTTTTGTCTGAAAAATTATATAATATATATTGTATAAAAATTTTACGTGTATGGATAAGAACGTATGGCTTAGTGGTTGGAGAGCTTATACGGTATACAGACGGCGCAGGTTAGAGTTCTGACACGTCGAAATTTTAAAACGATTTACTTATCCTAAGCTTAGAAAAAGTGAAATGAAGAAGTAGAAATTGAAGATTGAAATAGAACGGATGTGAGTTCAAAGCCACAACAGGGATTTTTCAGTAAAACAAAACCATATTTAGAAAACGTTTTAAAAATTGAACGCAGCGGTACTCGAACCTGCGCCTCTTGTCTTCCGTCCTCGCACTCTGACCACTAAACCATGCGTTCTAAATCCGGTTGCATCGAAATTCTTATACGCTTGTACAACTTATTTATGATGCTAAAAAAGCATCTCGGTATAAAATGCATGGTTTCCAAAAGACGCGGGTTCGAGTCCCGCTGCGTTCAAATTTTTATACGTTTTCTAAATATGTTTTTCGTTTCCTAAGTGTGTGATTAACACTTTAAAATTATTAGTTAAATTAGTTAGACAAAGTACGATGTTGATTTCTGCCACATAATTCTAAATTTTTATGATTAATTAAAAAAAAAGCCTAAAATATTATCACATTATACTGGTTATCCTAGAATGAATGTTAGGTTCATGCTGTGAATATATTGTTACGATTGGATCCGGACACGGGTTCAAATTTTGACACATATCTGATTTCAAAAATTAGTGAAAATAGAGTTGCAATATTTTCTTACACTGATAATTATTTTTTAGCTTCACGCTGTATCCCGCATATAGCAGGGTAGACAGAGGGAACCTAATGTTAAGACACTCCATTCCCCACTTTCCGCCGAATTGATGCATTGCGTGCTAAGTGGCGGAACTCAACGCTGCGTTTTGCCTTATTACTAAACCCAGGAAATGAAAAATTCCATTTCCTATAGTGGGAATCGAACCCACAACCTGTTGCGTGTACAGTCGCACGCTTGTGCCTCTGCGCCACGACAGGAAACAGTAAGAAATCAAAAAAAAAACTAACCCTTCTTCCCATCATCTAAAGAATGCCTATCAATATTCAGTCTAGATTTAGATCTGAAAGGACCCTCCATTTTTTTATTAATATCAATTAAACTTAAATCTTTTGAACTTCCTGCAATTTCCGGATCAAATCTCTTTTTTAAACTTTCTTTAATTTTAGCATTTTGTTCTTTATTCGTACATTTTTCAAAATCTAGACCAGATTTTTTATTAAGACTGATATTAGACGTTTGTAATTTTTTTAAATATTTCGAAATATCTAGTTCTTCATTTAAATTAAAACTTTTGGCTTTAATTTCTGTTATATCATCTATTCTACCCTCCATTTTTGTTTTTTTATCTATATTCGTTTCACTTTTATTATCTATGTTTAAATATTTGGATGAAGTCGCCATTTCTTCTTTGTATTTATTATAACTGATATTAGAAGTAAGAGATATTTCATCTGGTTCTTTTATTATACTAGTTTGGGCGGCCATTTTGTTTTCAGCACTCAATTCATTACTTAAGGAGGTAATGGTTGATGGTGTATTTGACATGTACTGTTTTTGTTTTAACTCCATCATATTTATATAGGATTCCTAAAAGATTATTAATAGTAACTTTTTTTAATCTACATTTTAGATCTGTGCGAGCATGCGACTTTAAACACGATAGGTTGTGGGTTCGATTCCCACTCCAGGAAATGTAAAATTTAGTATTTTCATATCTTGGGTTTGGTAACAAGGCAAAGCGCGGCGTTGAGTTTCGCCACTCAGCATGCAATGCCTCAATTTGGCGGAAAGTGGGAAACGAAAATGTTGAAAGAGAATGGAGTGTCTTAACACTAGGTTTTTTGGTTCCCTCTGCCTACCCTGCTATATGCGGGATACAGCGTGAAGTTAAAAAAAAAAAGATTTATATGAAAAAAATTGTCTATCCTACTAATATTATAAATATAAAAATTTATAAGGATGGATGTTTGCTACTCTTCTACATAAAAACTATTGAACTGATCTAGATGAAACTTCTGAATAAAATAGCTTATAACATCAGAATAACACATAGACTACCATTTATAGTTATTCTTATAATTTAACCATAACTAATAAAGTATCTTATTTAAATAACTAATTACACTACTTTTAACTAAATTTGAACTTCGAACCTACGACCTATGTCAAAGTAAACAAAGACGGTTACTGAATAATCTTGATCCTTTATCACAGTAGTACTTGATCTTGATAGCTTTAACGGTATTTGACTAGTATAGGAACGTGGTATCTGTTATATTATATTTAAATTAGTTTTTTTAAATATTATGAATTATAAATAATTTTAGGCCTGTCGTGGCACAGAGGTACAAGTGTGGAACTGTAAACACGACAGGTTGTGGGTTCGATTTGCACTCCAGGAAATGTAAAGTTTGGTATTTTTATTTCCTGAGTTTGGTAATAAGGCAAAGCGCGTCGTTGAGTTCCGCCACTCAGCAGGCAATGCCTCAATTCGGCGGAAAGTGGGGAACGACACAAAATGTTTTCGGGCTGTGAAACCTATAAACTCGGTTTCTTATATTTCTTAGCAATTTTGAGACATCCTCCATCAATCCCTATACTCCACAAGCAGCCTACACGCTACATGTCATGTTTCTATAGAATAATAATAAAAAAAAACTTTATTGAGAGAAATAAATTTACAAATGTTTTGTTAATATTAGGCTAAACTTATAAAAAATACCAATACAGATAAGATTTCCTCTGTACCCGGACTAGTTTCGCCAATCCCCCAGTAGAATTACATGATTAGCCTTTCAAAAGTGATTACAATATATATATATATATATATTTAATCACATGTGTGATTTGATCTCTGGTTGTGAGATATGAGGCTGTGCATGAGAAAAACATCTGAATGCAATAGATTAGCGTGTACGTTGTCTGTCAGACATAGATAGAGAGATTTCGCTGTTATACATCTCGTTCCTACTTCTGTTATCCCGTTTTCGGTTACCAAACATTTTAACGGACGGTTTAGTCCGGAGTAATAATTATCCTTCTGTATTTACACTACACTACACTCAGTAATGCGATTTATTTATATAGATACTTTATCTTAATGAAGAAAGTGCGAATTTGGCAAAACATAACTTAAAAAAAAGGTATCATAGTAAAAGCAGAATAAAACTGAACATATTTTATATCGGGCAACGAACCCACGACCCCTTACCTTATCAACTTCAGTATCAAACTGTTCATTAGTAGCTCCCTTGGACAAGGCGCCTTTTTCCATAAGAGTGGCTCGTTTTGCCGCCAAATATAAAGAACTGAAATTGAAATTGAAATTATTATTAATATAAATATAGGTAGAGGTTCCACTCCAGGAAATGTTAGTATTTTCATTTCCTGGGTTTGGTAACAAGGCAAAGCGCGGCGTTGAGTTCCGCCACTCAACACGCAATGCCTCAATTTGGCGGAAAGTGGGGAACGGAATTATTGTAAGAGAACGGAGTGTCTTGACACTAGGATCTCAGGTTCCCTCTGCCTACCCTGCTATATGCGGGATACAGCGTGAAGTTAAAAAAAAAGGCAGAGGTTATCGTGGGGCAGTGGTATCGTCTACCTGTAAATATAATTGATTGTGGATTCAATTACCATTCGAGGGATTGATTATTTTTAAAATATTATCATTTCTCCGCTCTGGTAGGACAAAGCATGGCGTTTAGTTCCGCCACTCAATATGTAAGTGAAGTAACGGAGTGTATTGACACTATGTTTTCTGACTACCCTGCATTGCGGGATAAAAAGCATGAAACTGCTTTTTTAATAATCCTTACTAATATTATAAATTCAAAAGTAACTCTGTCTGTCTGTCTGTCACGCTTTCGCGCCTAAACCTCTGAACCGATTTTGATGAAATTCGGTATGAAGATAGAACTGAACTTGAGAAAGCACATAGGATACTTTTTATCGCGAAACGAGTGGTGGAGGGATTGAAATAGGGGATGAAAGTTTGTATGGAAGTTCCTTATTGTCAAACATAAAATCATATAAGATTGTTCAACTGTTTACAACTTTCACACCTAAACCACTTAACCAATTTTGACAAATAGTCTAGACCTTGGGAAAGACTATAGGATACTCCTTATCATATCGCGCGATATAACCGAATTTCACACGGGCGAAGCCGCGGGCGGAAAGCTAGTGTTAAATAAATATATTATGCATAAAAAGAGATATAGTTGATTAGAATTAGCGTTATGGAAACTGTTCAACCTCTTTAACGAAATAATTTATGGGGTTCAAATATTATTATTATTCAAGCTTTTCCTCGTATAGTACGACAGTCAGAGAGTACCTAGTGTTGGAACACTGCGAGTTACGAATGGTAAAACTCTACGCTGTACCTTGTCTAGCCAGAGTGGAGAAATAAAAACAAATTAAATGCAAATATTCCCCCGAGTGAATATCGAACCTACAACCAATCGACAGATATCTTACATGCAAAAAGTTATACAATTAAAAAAAAAAAACGAAACCGAACCCACATACCGTCTCACAGCCAAATAATATACATCGGCCACAGCACGCACTGAGTAATCGGGAACGAAAGTGTGTCTCAACATCGCCTCCATACTTATATTCTGTAGGGACCCCATAGCTGATGGCGTGGGAGATTCAGCTGAAAAAGACATGAAA
>JAKGSA010001174.1:0-22881 GCA_033558755.1 Philaethria dido | reverse complement strand
GGAAAACTGAATATCTTCACTTCGCTTTCATCAACTTCTTCATATACTATTCGAAATACATCATCTGAAAAGAACAAATAATTAAAATACATACATATATACATACATAGCTTCACACTGTATCTCGCATATAGCAGGATAGGCAGAGGGAACCTAGTGTTAAGACACTCCGTTCCCAACTTTCCGCCGAATTGAGGCATTGCGTGCTGAGTGGCGGAACTCAACGCCGCTCAACAAAGCAAACCTTGTTACCAAACCCAGGAAATGAAAAATTCCATTTCCTGGGTCGAACCCACAACCTGTCGCGTTGACAGTCGCACGCTTGTGCCTCTTGTACTAATGCGTATATTTCTATACCGTGACGCATTTTCGTTACATTAAATGTCAAATCCTCACCATCTCTAGTAGGCTGCCACCAGAACCCCGTATACCGCGAGAACTCCTCCTGAGTGACGTAACAGGGCACACCCGCCTGTCTCGGGTCGTCTGCTAACCTAAAAACATATCCCGCATAGCAGTGTAGTTAAAGAGAATACAGTGTTAAGACACTCCGTTCCACGGGAAGCTAGAGCGGGAAATTATATAAATTGATACAAAAAATATAACTGTATTAAATTAATACAATTAAATATGACAAACAGTTGTGTCGCCCGTATCAAATCGCGGGGGCACATCAGGTAGAATGTGAGTGTCAAAAAAAAAAAAAAAAAAAAGCGGGAAATGTCAATAAATTGTGTATTATCGTTTCCCCCATGGGAATCGAACGAAATTTTATTATATATATATTTTTTTTTTTTTTTTTTTTTTTTTTATTCAAGCACACAAAGACACTACAGACATTCAGTTTGATATTTTTTGTTTATTTTTTTTATCATCTCCTTTATATTAATATAAATGTTTACTCGGAACTAAGGTATAATGCCAAAGCAAGTTTTTCTATTTTATTTATTACTAGCTTTATTCCGCGACTTTGTTTTTTTTACTGTATACAAACATAGCTTCACACTGTATCCTGCATATAGCAGGGTATTTAAAAAAAATTCCCAATGAGTTTCTTGCGCCGGTTCTTCTCTGATCTGAGGCATTAAATTTAGTGAACCGGTGGTAAAATATTTGACATTCAAAAAATGAAGCTTGTAACTTCTTATTTTGAATAAAATTATTTGTCTTTGACTTTATAGGAGTGTCTTAACACTAGATTCCCTCTGCCTACCCTGCTATATGCGGGACACAGCGTGTAGCTATGTATATATGTATGTATGTAATTCAATTTTAATTTACCTGATTAGAATCTTCCTCAGCCACAAACAAAGACGAGGCGCATGGAAACAACACTTTGCCCGTCTTTTGATGTAGTTCATATGATGCTATGCCCCATCCGGCAACCCTTTGCCGTTCCCATAGCAACTGTTCCTCACGGGACCACTTGCCTGATGATACACCGAGAGCCACATTTGATTCTATTAAGGGTTTCCAGTCTAACCTGATGGGGAAGAAAAATAAAGAGGTTTAATTTCATTCTAAAAGAATAAAAGAGTAAAATATTATAAAATATTATAACATACATACATAGCTTCACGTTGTATCCCGCATATAGCAGGGTAGGCAGAGGGAACCTAGTGTTAAGACACTCCGTTCCCCACTTTCCGCCGAATTGAGGCATTGCGTGCTGATTGGCGGAACTCAACGCCGCACTTTACCTTGTTATCAAACCCAGGAAATGAAAAATTCCATTTCCTGGAGTAGGAATCGAACCCACAACCTGTCGCGTTTACAGTCGTGCGTTTGTGCCTCTGCGCCACGACAGGCATTGTAAAAATATGTTTTTATATTAAAAAACACATCAACTATTCTTGCATATATATAAAATTAAATATATATACATATTGCACCTGTAGAATTATTGCACCTATAAATTTTTTTTTTGTGAAACCTCAATATAGATTTGTACTTTTAAGTTTTTGAAAAGATTTCTTTTTTTTTTAAATATATACAAATTTATATATTTTATTATGTCTTGTGGCAAAAATCAAAATCATGATTTTTTTTTATTAGTTCTTTATAATTATATAGTTGCCATATTTATATTATTTAACTACACTGTATTTCAAGCACAGCAGGGTAGGAAGAGAGAATGTATTGCGACACTCTGTTCTCCATTTTCTGACCAAATGTTAGACATTGTATACTTTTTCTTTTTAATTTCACGCCGTATCTCACATATAGCAGGTTAGGCAAAGGGAACCTGAGAACCTAGTGTTAAGACACTCCACTCTCTTTCAACAATTCCGTTCCCCCCTTTCCGCCAGATTGAGGCATTGCATGCAGAGTGGCAGAACTCAACGATGCGCTTTCCCTTGTTACCAAACCCAGGAAATGAAAATACTTCATTTCCCGGAGAGGGAATCGAACCTACAATCTGTTCCGTTTACAGTGGCATGCTTGTGCCTCTGCTCCATGACAGGTGTTATTGTATACTGAATAGTGTTAATCTTCTGTCTTACCAGAGCAGGGATATGAAAATAATTAATATATAATATATAAATATTGATAACATTGTTATAAATGTTATAAAATATTGATACAAAACTGTACTGTTCCTGGTTTGATGTTATTTCATATTATTTATACACACTTTAAACTTTTAATAATAAATTATAGCTCTTAACATTAAATATATATAGTTATTAAGTAATTTGCATACAAAATCAGGAAGTACATATGATAATTTATGTAAAATTGCTTATAAGTCATTGTTTTTAAAATAACACAATAAGTTACAACTCAAATAATAAATTTAAAACATATTATTTTAAAAATATCTATAAAAGACATTCTTGTTACTAAATAAAATATTTTTCAATATAAAAATTGTGAATAAAAATTGTCTCACATACCTTGCATTACTGGGCTGTTGTGAAGGATTGATATCAGTATACAAGAGGGTGATCTCCCAACCGTTTTGCGGCGTTCTCAAGAAATATATCCTCACTTTACCATTGCTGAGTTTCCGAAACGATATTGCCATCGGAACCATCGTTGATAAAGACGATAATTCTTTTCTTAAATCGTGAACTGCCTGTCTCACTTCAGCCCAGCTATATTTTTTAGGGGGCCTATCGAACATATCTGCTCTAGTCGAAGTCGAAACCGAAGCTCCATCGCCAGCCTCTCTTAATTCCATTTTTTCAATTTTCAAATAAAAAAATTATCTATCGAAAATCCCTTCTCATGACGGCTCAAAAACAGAGAGCTATTAAATTCATTCGTATATACTTGATTAATATATTTTTGCTATAATCATTGCTAAATGTATAATTTGGGTATCATTATAATATGTAATTACGTGATAATTGTGAATATTTGTCTAAATCTAGCCAACACACTGCTTTTTGACTTTTCTTGCCAAAAGGCACAGATTATACATGTCGAAAAAAGTCCGCCCACCGCTCACAGATATATGCCAAGTGTCAAACACAGCTGATATAAAATGCAGCTTGTTTATTATCTGTGGTAATTTATTATATGAAATAAATGTAATGTTTGTTTGTATTATTTAAATATGTGTAAAATTAATAATTGTTATATCAATTTCTTATTGAATTTGAATTTTATTTATGCTTTATATCTTAGTTTATAAAAAAATATTATTTTGCTTACAATGTATAAAACAAAAATGATTTAATAGTATTAATAAATAATTTAACACAACATATTTATAGAAAAGCGTATACAAATGCTTTAAATTAAACTTATTAAACTACGCCGGATATGACAACATTATTTTCGTAACAACCGCAGTTCCGGCAACAATTGCCGCCGAACTGTCAATCGTAAAAAACATGTCGATGTCTTTATAATCAGTGGTCTCTTGTTTTCTTTTCCTCACGCGTCGTGTAAAATGGCACCAGTGTCTTTTGTGTTGCGGACTTGTGGGATATTAATTTACTTTATTATACAAGTGCATGCGTCAAAGAATTTAACTGTTGAACCATGGATAGTGTCGTTCAAAGTTGAAGCTAAATCGTGTTTAGATGTTAAATGTAAATATTTATTGTTAGTCAACGGTAGTGAATTTTTAGGGCATTATTCGTGGAAATTAACGTCTAGGGATAGCGATAGAGGCAGTAGTTGTGATACAATATATCCTACTTACGAATTAAATGAAATAGAAACTGCACAGTGGTTTACTAAAGTAGAAGTAATAGTGCCTAAGATTGATGATAAATTATATTTTTGTTTACGCCACGAGGAGAAACGGAACACTCCTGTTGGCGGGCAGTGGGTTCATCAAGGAAGAAATTTATTTTTACATCCTAAGAATGATGGAGTATCGTTAAATGGTGGTAATGAGAGGTGAGTACTATTATCTAGGAAATAAGTAAGTAAAATGAGTCATAGATTTATGTAACTTATCTCAACATCGTACGCACTTTGTTTTTCCGCATAGTTAATCTATTTTTTTTCCAAATACCTTCATTTTTTGTTAACAAAAAAATTAAATTTATACTAAATAAATTATAAAGACGTAAAATAGTGTAGTAAAAAAAATATTTAATATTTTCATTTACGAAATGCCTCAATTTGGCGGAAAAGGGGAACGGAAATATTAATAGAACGTAGTGTCTTAACACTAGGTTTTCAGGTTCCCTCTGCCTACCCTGCTATATGCGGGATACAGCGTGAAGCTAAAAAAAAAATACAGTGATTAAGTCAATCACTGTATTTTTAACTGATTTATTAATTTGTTTCTTAGTCATCTGGAGTGCACAAACATATCAATAAATATATTAATATATTTTTATTATCAACTTAAGTTTATGGCATGTCATTATAATAAAAATAATCAGTTATTACAGTACAAATATAATAAATTAAATTTGTGATCTATGCTTATTGTAACTTAAAATAACTCATTCGTAGTGTATGTACTTGGCTTGAACACACACGCACATCTACGAACACATACACGCACACTCACATAGCCACACTCACATGTAACACACAATATGAACACAAAAATGCACAAGATTTCAACATGTCACATTTATTTTAATATTCCTTGACAAAGTTTGGTTTTGAAATCGACCAGAGGTTTACAGTGAAAACCTTGTTTCAGACGGGTACGTAATATATTTTTAATGTGAAACAGCTTCACGCCTTATCCCTAATAACATGATAGGTAGAAAGTAACCTAGTGTCAAGAAACTCCTTTCGTCGCTTACCGCCCAAAGTCGAGATATTATGTATTAAATGGCAGAAGCTAATCCGCGCACTGTGTTAACAACCAAAACGTAGAAATGAAAATAATTTAACTATAATAATTTTCCTAAGTAGGAATTGAACCCACAACCACTCGCGTTCACATTAAGACTTCCTCATTACGCCACAATGGTCTTTTTTTAAATACATACATAATATTTTAATCACATACATATATAGTATCTTTGCGATCTATACATAGTATTTTAATCATCATAAAACAGTTTAAAAAAATAATTCCCCAAGAAGAACTCGCCAGAAATCCTGACTCCACTCTCTTAAAAAATCAATTCGATATTAGATCCGGACACGCGTGTAAATTTAGTTGTTTTATACTTTTCTTCATTGATCTTACATTTTTTCGGCGTCCAGTATATATAGATAAATAACTAAAATTTTAACAAAAAAGAAAACAGACTACAAAAAAATGCACTTCTTCTTCTAGCCCTTATCCCATTATTTGGGGTCGGGTCTCCATACTTTTCTATGCCAAGACGTGCGATCTTGGGTTGTCGGTTCAGGCAATTGGGCTTGTTTTAGGCCTCTAACAATAGTGGACCACCAGGTCAAAGGCGGGCGGCCTCTTTTCCTTTTCGACTCCGGTATATTTAACGCCAAATTTACTCTATCGTTGTCGTCCCTTCTTTAATATGTCCATACCATCTTAAACAAAAAATCTTTAAAAAAATGCACTATAAAGATATAGAAAATATTTTTATATTCAATAAATACTCGTCGGATCTTAACTAAATTTAAATGGGACCACACCAGAAACATTAGCTATCATCATATAAAAAATTATCAAAATTAATTCACGTGGTAATACAAAAAAAACAGTCAAATTGGTAACCTCCACAGACAAGCAAAAATACGGAAACGGTGAACAGTAAAATACTTATGTGGTGTTTGCTCGCTATTACTTATAACAAAACAAAAATAATAAAAATAATTTCTTGAATATAGATGTTCTGCACTTCTTCCCCATGTACACTAGATGTATGCCAATTTTCACATTCCTCTGCCTGCATAGTTTTCATAAAAAGAGATCCAAAGTTATACATTCCCGTCTAAACATTAGTTATTTGTTAACGCCTGTCGCGACAAGTTGTGGGTAATTAATTCTATTTCCTGGATCGCTTCCTACTCCAGAAAATAGAATTTTTAATTTCCTGCATTTGATAACAAGGCAAAGCGCGGCGTTGAGTTCCGGCATTCAGCACGCAATGTCTAAATTGGGCGGAAAGTGGGGTAGTGTCTTAAAACTAGGTTCCCTTCTGCCTACCCTGCTTTATGCGGGATACAGCGTGAAACATTAGTTATTTCAATATCTCGAATTCGACCGGAAGGAGTAGAACAGAGTGTCTGGACACTACGTTTTCTACCTACCCTGCTATGCGGGATAAGCATGCAGCGTGAAGCTGATTACTTATTTCACGCCATTCTTCATTGACCTCACATTTTTTTGGCTTGCAACCTCCGATATAAAAACAAAGCTACCTATTATACTGACCTTTGATTTATAATTTCCTATCGTATACCTTCAATCCCTTTTCAGCCCTACGGTTTCACCCCTCGTGCAATCAAGTCACCCTTGTATAGGTCAAGGTCTGCCGCGAAAGTTATTTGAAGAGATATTTTGTGAACTATGTATGTGATAGATGAGTTTTGTGGCGCAGTGGGATGGTATATGACTGTGAATGGGATTAGTAGTGGGTTCGATTCCCTCGGGGAATGTTTGTATTACTCTAGTAAATTAAAACTCGTTGAGTTTCGTCACTCGAACGTTTGTCTTTCGAACGGAGTGTCTTAACACTAGGTTCTCAGTTTCCCTTTGCCTACCCTGCTATGTGCGGGATAGAGCGTGAAGCTAAAAAAAAGTAATTGAAAGCGGTAGGTTTTTTATTTCAATACATACTAACTCGTTAAGAGAATCGCTCCCTGTTTTTAAGCGGGAAATATTTGTTAATATAGACCATCGTGGCACATTGGGATGGCAGTGCAAATACGATCTGTTGTGGGTTCTATTCCCATGCGAGGAAATTATTATTATATATGAATTATTTTCATTTGTCTGCTCTGACAAAACAAATCACAGCGTTGAGTTCCACTACTCAACACGCAACGACTGCTATACGGTATAAAGCGTGAAGCAAAAAATATATACATATAACGCAGTTTAAATGCTATACAATTTAAATTGTCCGATTCCTGTACTCATTTTACTATAGACATATTAATCTAAAACTACAAAATTGACTAGCACAGGGGAACGATTGTTGAATATTAATGAACATAGTCCAAATATAAATAACTAGCTGTATCCTGCGACTTAGTATGCTTGGACTATATGCCGTTTTTCACCATTTTCGTCAGAATTTCGAGATATCCTCTTTTAGTGCTCCCCTACACTCCCCGAGGATTCCCTAAATGCCAAATATCGGCTTTCTACGTTCCGTAGGATATTTACTCAATAACAATTTTGTAGCGCCTGTCGTGGCGCAGAGGCACAAGCGTGCGACTGTAAACGCGACAGGTTGTGGGTTCGATTCCCACTTCATGAAATGTAAAAGTTTAGTTTTTTTATTAAGACACTCCGTTCCCTACTTTCCGCCGAATTGAGGCATTGCGTGCTGAGTGACGGACTCAACGCCGCGATTCACCTTGTTACCTAACCCAGGAAATGTAAAATTCCATTTCCTGGAGTGGAAATCAAACCCACAACCTGCCGCGTTTACAGTCGCACGCTTGTGCCTCTGCGCTACAACAGGCATATTATATAATTACAATTTGTAAGTATTCATTATTTCTAGTCAGCCTGTGGGCAGTATTAAACATACATCTTATTTTTACTAACGATGCTTTATAAATTCACGCTTTTTCCTAAACAGTAGGGCAAGCACGAAAACTGCGACAAGCATGCTGCACTTTGTCGCATGTTTTTGTGATTGCCCTACTGTAGGGTAGTTAAAGAGAACATATTCACGACACTCTTTGTTCTGCTTTTCCCCCAAAATAAGATATCGCATGTTTAATGGCGGACCTCAACGCCACACGTTGTATTTCAAGAGATAAGAAATCGAAATCGAACCCTCACTCAATAGCGTCACTCAGACGCCGTCTCACTGCGCCACGATGGTCATACTTTATTTTATACACATAAAATATCATTTCAATAAAAATAGAATTATATCACCGTCTGTATGCAAATAAAGTAATGTATTTTTTACGATCGCACTCTTGATTATTTAGTTCAAGGTACAATATATATTTTTTGTCTGCTTTTTACCATTTGTGATGGTTTTGTGGCTCAGTGGCGAATAGTTTGGCGATGAATACTTTGGTTATTGGAGCACTATTCAAGAAAAAAGATTTTTACTATCCGAGGCATACTATTTGAGAGAAAGATATATTTAAATTATTTTCTGTTCCCCACCCTGGTAAGAAAATGTATAGTGTTTTGAGTATCTTACCACGTACTGTCTCGAATTCAGGAAACGGAAAAGTGCAGAACGGAGTGCCTTTACTTTTTTTTTTTAAGGGAACCAGAGAAAGACACTCCATTCTCTTTCAACATTTCCGTTCCCCACTTTCCGCCAAATTGAGGTATTGCGTGTTGAGTGGCGGAACTCAACGCCGCGCTTTGCTCTTTTACCAAACCCAAGAAATGAAAATACTAAATTTTACATTTCCTGGAGTGGGAATCGAACCCACAGCCTGTCACGTTTTCAGTCGCACGCTTGTGCCTCTGCGCCACGACAGGCGTTTACGTTAAGTACGTTTTACGTTAAGTAAAAACGAAAGAAAAAAGGAAATGCTTAAAAGATTTTTTTACCCTGGTTATCCAGGTTATCAGGTTTATCCTAGAATATATTGCATTGCCATAGGATTCGGATACGAATACAAATTTTCAAGAAAAGACGAAAAGATGTGGGTCAAAATAGTGTTGTTAAATTTCAAACATTGATGATAGGTATTAACCTAATAAAAAAAAAAACATAAAAAAGACGTAAACAAAACTTTTCAGAGATGAAAGGAATATTATTTAAGGATTTTCCAAATTACATTGTAACTGCTTTATAGTTGTTTAAACAAGTTTTTATTGGTTTTATATTTTTTCCTGCATAGATAGTCAGATACTCGATATATTGCACGTTTAATGATAACTCAGCGTCTCGCTTTGTTTTGCCAGAGAAGGGGAATGAAAACGATTTAATTATAATCACCCGAGTGGGAATCGAACTGATGACCATCACATTTACAGTCAAACGCTATCACCGTACCGCAACGGCCTCTATTTATCTTTACTATAAGCAGTAGGGATGAGACCGATATATCAAATCGTAACTAAAAACGATTTTCACTCTTATATCATATTATATCGATATCTGAATGATCATATCCGATATAAAACGTAACGATAACTCGACGATGAGATATGAAAACTAAATCATAATGAAAACTATCGAAATGCAAACTCGATATCTGAAAACGGATTTGATATCGGATATGAAAACTTCATATCCGATATGTAACCGTTACAGCTAAAAAACGATAAAGCCCATGTCTAATAAGCAGGAAATTCCCATAAATTATTTGAACCCATGTCTATGTTAATCTTCCATTATTAGTCCACGGCTTCGTCTGTGACTGGATTGATCCGAGTTCTTGGAAATAAAAACGTATCTTTCAATATAATTTGATAAATTGTTAAGTCTTGTATTACACTGGAATAAAAAATGTTTTATGAGTATAATATTTAAAATAAAAAGTAGAGAGTATTTAACGCCTGTCTTGGCGCAGAGGCACAAGCGTGCGACAAACGCGACAGGTTGTGGGTTCGATTCCCACTCCAGCAAATGTAAAATTTAGTATTTTAATTTTTTGGGTTCGGTAACAAGGCAAAGGGCGGCGTTGAGTTCCGCCACTCAACACGCAATGCCTCAATTCGGCGTAAGGAGGGGAACGGAATTGTTGAAAGAGAATGGAGTGTCTTAACACTAGGTTCTCTGGTTCCCTCTGCCTACCCTGCTATATGCGGGATATAGCGTGAAGTTAAAAAATATATATATATATTAAAAGTAGAAATTGATTGTAAATACGATTGCTTGAGGTTTCGATTCACACTCGGAACTGTATATATTTTTATATTCCTTTTTTCTTTGTTTAATTTATTAATAATACGTTAACAATATAACTTTTGTATTGGTTGATTATTTACTTTAGAATTTTATTCCAAACTTATTCTAACAAAGCAAGGTCGTTAGAGAGAATCTAATATGAAGACATTCGCATTCCGTCCAAAATTAAGACATTACGTGTTATGTGGCAGAACTTACCGCCGCTTTCTAGCTTATGAGAGCGAGAAAATAATAAACTTAACCATTCCCACGAATGAGGATCGAACTCACAATCATCATGTTTATGGACATCTTACTCATCTACTAACTTCACGCTGTATCCCGCATATAGCGGGGTAGGCAGAGGGAACCTGAGAACCTAGTGTTAAGACACTACGTTCTCTTATAACAATTCCGTTCAACACTTTCCTCCGAGTTGAGGCGTTGCGTGTTGAGTGGCGGAACTCAACGCCGCGCATACTCATCTACCATAATTATAAAACCAATACTACTTAAGTACGTACTTGTCTGAAGACATTTTTGCTCTATTCTCGCCCTGTTTGTAAAGCAAGATGAGGGAATATAGTACGTAGTTAATTATAAATACCGTCTAACAGTGTTACAGTATCTGGCTAAGGGCCAAGGTTGTTCAGACGCGACGATATGTAAACATAACGTGATATGGTGTATGGAACTTGGAAGTGCCATGACATGAAATGTGGATATTTCTTAATTAGTTTTTTTATGTATCACTATGTATGAAGCCTGTCGTGGCGCCGAGGCACAAGCATGCGACTATAAACGCGACAGGTTGTGGGTTCGATTCCCACTCCAGGAAATGTAAAATTTAGTATTTTCATTTCTTGGGTTTGGTAACAAGGCAAAGCGCGGCGTTGAGTTCCGCCACTTAGCACGCAATGCCTCAATTCGGCGGAAAGTGGGGAACGGAATTGTAGAAGGAGAATGGAGTGTCTTAACACTAGGTTCTCTGGTTCCCTCTGCCTACCCTGCTATATGCGGGATACAGCGTGAAGTTTAAAAAAATATATATATATGAAGATAATAGGGATTAAATTAAATTCCGAACGGTTATGTTTTCAAATTATGGTTGTTAAAGGCGTTAGCTGAATATTATATATGGCCCGGCGCTGTCATACACGGCTAGGTGTCTCTTCTCGATTCGGTCAGCTGTTCGCTTGTATCATAAATAAATAAAATCGAATTACTTGTAGAATTTATTTAATTTGTTATCTACGAACGAAAAATAAACGTACATCCTCGTTGAGCGCATACTTGGCCGTAAATCCTAAGTACTGCTCTGAGTTCATCTCCCTGCTACTTGTTGGGCTCGGCATCAGCTTGGTAAATCCCTGGAATTCTAAGGAGTTTCATCTCAATTATTAAACATATACTTAAGTCAGAGATGTCTTAATTGTGTCTCATATCGGTTCGAAATTTGTGTAATATTAAATCATGTGTTTCTCAATATGTTTAAACAAAATGCGGTGTTAAATTTCGTGTCCAAATTTAGTTTTGGACATAATGTGGAGAATGGTGTATCATCCAAATCTAGATATTTTTTTTAACTTCACGCTATATCCTGTATGTAGCAGGGTAGGCAGAGGGAACCTGAGAACCTAGTGTTAAGATACTCCGTACTCTTGCAACAATTCTGTTCCCGACTTTCCGCCGAATTGAGGCTTTGCGTGCTGAGTGGCGGAACTCAACGCCGCGCTTTGCCTTGTTAGCAAACCCAAGAAATGAAAATATTAAATTTTACATTTCCTGTAGCGGAAATCAAACCCACAACCTGTCGCGTTTACAGTCGCACGCTTGTGCCTTTGCGCCACGACAGGCGCTATTCTAATACACTAATATAATATAGTTTTTTAATATGTTTAAACAAAATGCGGTGTTAAATTTCGCATGTAAATTTAGCTTTGGACATAAAGCGGAGAATGGTGTGTCATCCAAGTCTAGATAAATTATTTCTGTTTATTTATATATTTCTAAATTTTACAGATTAGAATTACAAGGAGAAAAGTATGATCTGCAACAAGTGAACACGAAATGGGGAGATCTATCTCACGATATCGATGTCAATTATATACCGAACGTCCCCAGGCCTAGCACTAATGAAACCAATGATATTGAAGTTTTCATAAACGATACATATGTACCTCTAAGTGATGTACAAAATAATAACCAAAAAGTGTATACAGAAAACTATATAAATAATATAGATATTAAATTATTGAGCGATAGGAGGAAAAGAGAAATCGTCAAAAGTGGTACCACAGATGAAGTTAAATTAGATGATTTGTTTTTTAAAAACGAGAACGCTAGTGATGAGGTTAAAGCTGATCGTCAGATTGGGGAATGGTCTGTCAGAAGTGATGTGACATCTGTATTTATCGATGGTTTGAGAGTTGAGGATTCCGATAAGGAGCCCAAAATTATAGAAGATGGTATACCAAGTGTTTTAGCTGAAACTAAAGTTATATTGCGGTAAGTTTTTACTGTCTTGCTTGACTAGCAAAATTTTTTGCTAGGAAATAGCTTCACGCATTATCCCGCATAGTATTGTAGTCAGCTGTGGCGAGGGGTGAAAATTTAGGTATGCCGGTAAATTAAGGGACGCCGATGTATATTTAGGGAAGCCGGTAATTTTTAGGGAAGCTAGCACAAAGGTCTCATACTTGTACTTTGAAAAGTTAAGCAAGCCGGTGGGATTCGAGTTTGTACGGACGCCTCGCCACTGGTAGTCATAGAGATAGCTAGTGTCGAAACCCTCTGTTTTCTTCCTGAAATTAAGAGTATAGTGTCTTGAATAGTGGAATACAACGCTGCGCTTTGTTTAACTAGAACGAAGAAATTAACATTAATTAATAAAATATTATATGAAGTCATAGTTTATAATGTTTTTTATGAAATACTAAATAAATTTAAAGAAGCAATGACATAATTGTTAATTGTTTTTTATTACTAATACAATTTTGTTTTGTTTCTGGAAACTTGAAACATACAATAGGCAGCAAATTAGTTAAATAAGATAAGAATGCTAAAACCTTATGTGCTTTTTTTAAAATTTCTTATAAATTTCTAGACTCTTCGGCCAAGGTTTGACAGAAAAAACGGTTATCGCCTTCACCCATGATGTACTCCAGTATGGACAACCTTGCAAATTCCTTCTTAAAGGAGAGTATATGGTAGGTATATATTTACTAGACTAAATAACGCAAAAAACGGACCCTTATGGACCTTATGGCATGATTTGGTTGTGCGTCTTTTTTTTTTTTTTACAGCGACAATATATTATGTCAACTTAATTTTTTTGAAATCCAAGGTTTTAACACCAACTCCAACCGGTGTTTTTTTAAATTAGTAATTTAAACATATATACATACATACACAG
The DNA here is from genome assembly GCA_033558755.1 of Philaethria dido. Classification (NCBI taxonomy): domain Eukaryota; kingdom Metazoa; phylum Arthropoda; class Insecta; order Lepidoptera; family Nymphalidae; genus Philaethria; species Philaethria dido. Next base: position 9,087 of record JAKGSA010001174.1, on the reverse strand, counting down.
CTTCACGCTGTATTCAGGGACCTAGTGTTAAGACACTCCGTTCCTCACTTTCCGCCGAATTGAGGTGTTGCGTGCTGAGTGGCGGAACTCAACGCCGCGCTTTGCCTTGTTACCAAACCCAGGAAATGAAAAATTCCGTATCCTGGAGTGGGATTCGAACCCACAACCAGTCGCGTTTACAGTCGCATGCTTGTGCCTCTGCGCCACGATAGGCGTAGTTATTTATTCACCCTATAAATAAAACTAATCGTACTAATATTTAAAAAAATGTATATGAAGTTGAATAATCATCATATTCATTATAAATTTAAATATTGCTTTAAATGGGATATGAATCCACAACCATCTCGTCCAATTTCACTCTTAATTTTTCGCCAAACGGTATGTTATGATATCTTTCTTTAGCCCCTTTAGGAGTTTTACAATTTTTTCCGTACAAAATTTCCTCAAACTACTTGCTTGATAATAACAATATTACTACAACTTACGTTACGTAAGTATTCAGCGTAATCGCGTGAAATACTCGTCCACCTACAGTGACCTAAATAGCGTCCACTACTATTTACATAGCATGCATAGCATTTCGAGTCTTTTAACTCATAGTGATATCACTATGAGTTAAAAGACTCGAAATGCTTACGAGTTCGATTCCCGGTCAGGGTTATATTTTTATTTAGAGTGAGCCCATAACCTCATTTGTGTGGAGTACAAAAGCAACCTCCATGTCAAATGCGATTCAATTCAAATTCAAACTATCTTCGGTTATGCTTTGTCTCTTCGTCAGCTATTCAATAGCGAAAGACTTGTTTGTCCGTTTGTCTGATTGACTGACCGAGTGTGATGCGACGTAATATTGGGTAATGCATCTAATATACGAAGTCTTTCAATTCAATGTATAATTGGTAGTAAAAGATATTGAATGAAACTAACGCTTGTCGTGGCGCAGTCACAAGCGTACGACTGTAAACGCAACAGATTGTGGGTTCGATTCCTACTCCAGGAAATGTTAAAGTTTAATATTTTCTGGGTTTGGTAACAAGGCAAAACGCAATGTTGAGTTCCGCCACTCAGCACGTAATACCTCAATTCGGCGGAAAGTGGGGAATGAATGTCTTAATACTACGTTCCCTCTGCATACTCTGCTATATGCGGGTTACAGCGTGAAGCTAAAAAAAAACTGCAATCTTCTTTAATCGAAAATTTATTTCAGGCGAAAGAAGGGTCCGTCACAGCGACCTCCGCGTTATTCGAAATAACCGCTCCATCACCGTTATTAGCGCCAAAACTATATATATGTGCTAAAAATTTAAAACCGGGCATCAACGATCCGTACAAAGATGAAGAAAAATATATTCACCAAGGAATAGAACATTGGAAGATGTTCGCCACACACAACAAATTGCTACCATTATGGGTCTCGCTGACGCTTATTCTAGTTTGCCTCATGTTCTCTGCTCTATTCTCGGGATTGAACCTGGGACTCATGTCTCTTGATCGTACTGAGCTGAAAATTATATCTAACACTGGCACCGAGCAGGAGAGGAAATACGCGAGAGCAATCATGCCAGTACGTGATCATGGAAACTATCTCCTGTGCAGTATTTTGCTAGGAAACGTAGCGGTCAATTCGACGTTTACTATTTTACTTGACGAGCTCACGTCTGGTTTGTTTGCGGTGATATTTTCTACACTGGCTATAGTATTGTTGGGTGAGATCACGCCGCAAGCGATATGCTCGAGACACGGACTGATGGTAGGGGCGAAGAGTATTATGGTCACTAAGGTGGGTCAAAGTCGTTGTTTCTTATAGATTTTGTTTTTGTGATAAGTGAACTAGATTTAATGTAGATATAAATATATATATATTTTTTTTTGTTATTGATATTAAATATAACATATGATTGAATAAGAAGGTGCCAAAGTCTTCGTGCGTCGGTAAATATATAATACTTTTTGTTAAAATGGACAGTTGAACTGTGGGTTCGATTCCCATAAAATATTTCCATGTAAAAATTAAAAAAAAAAAATTAAAATATTTTTGTTTTACTGACCATGTTGATAAACTACGATACTGGTTTATATCCCCTTAAAGGCAATGTATATAAATATTAGATTCACGCTCTTTCTCGCATAACGCTCTTTCTCCCAAATCCAAAACATTGCGTGTTAACAGGCAATACTCAACTCATATATGGAAATAATCTAAATATCCCCCAAGTGGGAATCGAATCCACAACCTATCGCATTTCAGTTAACCGCTGTCGCACTGCGCCATGTTGGCCTCGTATATAAAATGAGTTTTAAATGGACCTATGCTTATTAACACGGGACTTGTGAGTGGGTCAAAGTCGGAGTTTCTCTTTGTTATTCAATTTTTGTATTAATATATGTCATGGTTATGGGTTTGATTCCTATACGTTTATATTTGAAATATATAATATATTTTTTAACTTCACGCTGTAACCCGCATATACCAAGGTAGGCAGAGGAAACCAGAGAACCTAGTGTTAAGGCACTTCATTCTCTTTCAACAATTCCATTTCCCACTTTCCGCCGAATTGAGGCATTGCGTGCTGAGTGGTGGAACTCGACGCTGCGCTTTGCCTTGTTACCAAACAAAGGAAATTAAAAATTCCATTTTCCGGGAGTGGGAATCGAACCCACAACCTGTCGCGTTTACAGTCGCACGCTTGTGCCTCTGCGCCACGACAGGCTTTATTTACGCGCCCAAAATTCCTCCCATTCTTTCCTCTTATACTCTATAAAGTATAAGAGGAAAGAATGGGAAAAATTAGAAATGACATACCTAATAAAATAAACAAAAAGAGTTTTTTTATTTCAATAATAATTTATGTATAGTTTTTTTTTACATTTTTTTCAAATAGAATCGAACCCACACTACTTATATTTTCTTTCAACAGGCAGTCATGGCTCTAACCGCGCCCCTAGCGTATCCTGTGAGCAAGCTATTGGATTACTTCCTCGGCGAGGAGATAGGCAATGTGTACAATAGGGAGAGGTTGAAGGAGTTAGTCAAGGTGAGTGGGTTGTGGCTTCAAATCTACAGAGAATATTTTTAAATGATACTTCTCTAGATCTGTTATGATTTCAAACTCCAATGTAACGAAAATTCGTCACGATAAAGAAACATATATATATAAATGTATCTATAGGGGAGTATTAGTTAGGAGAATGAAATGGAAAATACGAACACAGATTTTTTTTTAATTTACTAGACGATTTTTTTCTATACTAAAGAATGGTTATAATACATATATATATAGTTTTCATTCCTTAGTATGAAAAAAATCTTCTAATATAATAATATTATTATTTACTGTATTTTACTGGAATTTTTAATAGATATTTTATTTTTATACCAAACTGAGTGTAATGTAAGTTTCGGAACAAATATGGTACACTGCAGTGGCGGGGGGTGAACATTTTAAAAAGATTTAGGGAATCCGGCATATATTGAGGGTTAGGATGTTACATTATTTAGCGATTTCACTATCGAACTATTACATAATAGCTAAGAGTGGAGTACTAAATCACTGAGATCATATATCGTTGCAAATTGGCAGATACCTTCTTGCAATATGTGGGTTAAAAAACTATAGCAGCTTCACGTTTTTTCCCGTACAGCATGATGGGCTAAGAGAAAACACTCCGTTACTACCGTTACACGAAACTAAACGCCGCGCTTTCTGTTACCTAAACTAGAAAAAGAAAATAATTTAATCATAGTCATGTCTGAATCATCTTGAGTGTGTATCGAACCCACAACCAATAGCGTTTACAATCATACGCTGTGTCACTGCCACTGCGCCACGATCGACTCTCTTTTGAAAATGGCAATTGGCAGTACACCAAACCGTAGTTTAACTATTTGGCAAAAGATTGTCAGTGTCACTATTGCTTTTGTGATAATGAATCAATGGGAAATAATAATAACAGGTGGAGACTAATTTCTAATAATAATAATATATTTAGATTTATGTAAATATTAAATATTTATACGTACATAGCTTCACGTTGTATCCCGCATATAGCAGGGTAGGCAGAGGGAACCTAGTGTTAAGACCCTCCGTTCACCACTTTCCACCGATTTGAGGCGTTGCGTGCTGAATGGCGGAACTCAACGCCTTGCTTTGCCTTGTTACCAAACCCAGGAAATGAAAATATTAAATTTTTACATTTCCTGAAGTGAGTTTCTAAGCCAATGTTTCTTGCATTTGGAAATCTTTAATTTTTTAATATACCTTTTGAACGTGACGTTGTTATAATGAATTGAATAGGTTAACAAGTCAACTTGCATTATACAATGCTTTAGACAGAAATGAGTGTTAAGATTGCTTGAAAAAGGGAATAAATTAAAAAAATCTAGCAAATCTAGCACTTTCAGGTAAAAACGTATTTAGTGCAGTGCCCGGGGCATTTTACGTCGGATCTCTCAGGGGAAGATAAAACTGAATGATTTTTGCGGAAATGTGTTATGAATAACATAAATAATATTCTCTACCTATTTAAACGCCTGTCGTGGCGCAGAGGCACAAGCGTGCGACTGTAAACGCGACAGGTTGTGGCTTCGATTCTCACTCCAGGAAATGTTAGTCTTTTCATGTCCTGGGTTTGGTAACAAGGCAAAGTGCGGCGTTGAGTTCCGCCACTCAGCACGCAATGCCTCAATTCGGCGGAAAGTGGGAAACAGAATTGTTGTAAGAGAACAGAGTGCCTTAACACTAGGTCTTCAGGTTCACTCTGCCTACCCTGATACATGCGGGATAGAGTGTGAAGTTGAAAAAAAAAACCTATTTAAAAGTTGTGCATTTGATTTCATAATAAAAAAAAATATGACTGCAGTACCTTTGTATACTTTAATAATTAAATAGAATTAAAAAAGACAAATATATTACTAAAATAACTAAATTAATAATAACTAATTCAAAAATAAAAGAGATCAAGGATTTTCAATGTTTTTAACGCCCCAGTAACTGCAGTAATTCGAATAAACATGAAAAAAGTGCATTGTCAACCTATTCTTACCTAGTACGAATATTACAATAAAAATATACCTGAATTTGAACTGCATACCTCCAGGTAACAACCGGTGTGAACGATCTCGACAAGGATGAGGTGAACATAATATCTGGTGCCTTAGAAATGAGGAAGAAGACGGTATCAGATGTGATGACCAAGTTAGAGGACGTGTTCATGTTGCCCATAACATCGGTCCTGGACTTTGAAACTATGTCCGAAATTATTAAATCTGGTAAGTATTTTATTATTTCTTTTTTTTTAACTTCACGCTGTATCCCGCATATAGCAGGTTAGGCAGTGGGAACCTGAGAACCGACGTGTTAAGACACTCCGTTTTCTTCCCGTTTCCCACTTTCCGCCGGATTTGAGGCATTCCGTGTTGAGTGGCGGAACTCAACGTCGCGTTTTGCCTTGATACCAGACCCAGAAAATGAAAATACTTTTTCATGAAAAAGTATTTTCATTTCCTGGAGTGGAAATCGAACCCACAACCAGTCACGTTTAGATACGAACGCTTGGGCCTCTGCGCCAAGACAGGCACGATATAGTAAGTTTCTTTATATTAAATATATATTAAATTACTTTAACCATGTTATACGCGAATTATCTAAGTAAAGAAGAGAAGAGAAGTAACTCCTTCTTGATATTAAATGAAACTATCTAAGACCTGTCGTGGCGCAGAGGCACAAGCGTGTATGCGACAGATTGTGGTTTCCCACTCCAGGAAATGAAAATATTAAATAATATATAGTATTTTCGTTTCCTCGCTCTGGTAACAAGGCAAAGCGCGGCGTTGAGTTCCGCCACTCAGCATGTAATGCCTCAATATGGCGAAAAGTGGGGAACGGTAATATTAAAAGAGAACGGAGTGTCTTAACACTAGGTTCTCAGGTTCTCTCTACATACACTGAATGCTGACTTATGAATAACTCAAAAAGTACTCGTCAGATCCTAATTAAATTTAAATGACACCATATCAGAAGGACTAGAAAAGAAAGAATCATCCAATATGGTTCACCCAGTAAAAAGTTATACGGTAACATAACTTTGAATTCAATGAACGACCTTTTGCATTCAATTAAAAAGACATATTTTTGTTATTTTCACTCTTTTACTAGCATAGCGAGGTAGTCAGAGAGAAAATAGTGTTAAGACACTCCGTTTTCCATATACATACAAATAGCTCATATTAAAAACGTGGCGCAGAGGCACAAGCGTGTATACGCGACAGGTTGTGGGTTCGATTCCCACTTCAGGAAATGTAAAAGCTTAGTATTTTCATTTCCTGGGTTTGGTAATGCCTCGATACGGCGGAAAGTGGGGAATGGAGTGTCTTAACACTAGGTTCTCAGATTCCCTCTGGCTACCCTGCTATATGCGGGATACAGCGTGAAGCTAAAACAAAAAAAAAAGAATATCATATTATTGAAATTGTATCATTTTCCGAACATGACATAACATTTCGTAACACTTGGTGTTCTGCCAAATATGAATTGCAAAGTGCTTTGAAAAAATAGTCTACTAATATTATAAATGCCAGTGTGTGTGAGAACGAATCTAGATGCAACCCTACAGTAATATAGCTAATACATCAGAATAACACATCGACTACAATTTGTAAAAATTTTGTTATTTGGCCGTAATATAAATAGATGACACCTTTTTTGAAGTTTTAAAGTGTTAATCACACACTTGGGAATCGAAAAACATATTTAGAAAACGTATAAAAAATTGAACGCAGCGGGACTCGAACCTGCGCCTCTCCGAAACCGTCCAAGGGCTTATTTCAAAGAAACGATAAAATGATTGTTTCTTTGAAATAATCTTTGGGTTAAAATTTGTAAAAATCTCTCTACAGAGATGCTAACAACATAAATAACGTTGTAACAAGCGTATAATAATTTCGACGCAGCCGGATGTAGACAGCATGGCTTAGTGGTCAGAGCGCTTGGACGGTTTCCAAGAGGCGCGGGTTCGAGTCCCGCTGCGTTCAAATTTTTATACGTTTTCTAAATAGATATAAGACACCTGTTGCAAGGCATCCATATTGCCATATGGTTCCCACCGGAAACCGAAACTAAAATCGAGAGTAAAATAATTTGAGAATGATTTTGTGAAAAAACGAGCTCAGAGATAAGTATGACAGCTAGAAGAGAAAAAAAGATCACCAGCAGAATTTGAGAGGGAAATACCTAAAAAACTTAACCTCCTATACCGTCGTGTATACATACGGGCTTACCTCTATGTATTGGCTTACCTAAATATACCGGCTTATTTTTTTTTTTAATTTTCTTCCCTTGCCTCTGCTAGCCACGTCTAGTAAATGCATACTTTTCAGGGCAACCATTTTTCTTGAAATTCTATATGTAAGTCGATTATTTCGCATTAAAGGAGAAACCGATGAATCCTTCGCTCTCGTCAGCAGAACTCCCTTTTAAAGTCTGTCGTGGCGCAGAGACACAAACGTGTGACTGTAAACGCGACAGGTTGTGGGTTCGATTTCCACTCAAGGAAATGGATTTTTTTATTTCCTGGGTTTGGTAACAAGGCAAAGTGCGGCGTTGAGTTCCGCCACTCAGCACGCAATGCTTCAATTCGGCGGAAAGTGGGGAACGGAGTGTGTTAACACATCTGTTCTCAGGTTCCCTCTGCCTACCCTTCTATATGTGGGATACAGCGTGAAGCTATATATGTATATATGTAAAAATATTGTAAATATCAATTTAGTGTACCAGAATAAAGTATTACAAACACGCGTGGCCATCACCATAAGTGATGGTGTTCTATATTTATATGCCCTATTGGACACCTTCCAATGTGCGCCGCAAACAATTTCTATACATAGCAGTCGCTTATGAAATATTTGACGGCATGCTACACGTCAGACCATTTCCATTCCATGAGTCCTATGTACAGTGGTATAAGTGCAAAAACGGATTTTTTTTAGCTTCACGCTGTATTCCACATTTAGCAGGGTAGGCAGAGGGAACCTGGGAACCTTGTGTTAAGACACTCCGTTCTGTTCCCCATTTTCCGCCGAATTGAGGTATTGCGTGCTGGGTGGCGGAACTCAACGCCGCGCTTTGCCTTGTTACCAGACCCAGGAAACGAAACTACTAAATATTATTTCATTTCCTGGAGTGGGTTTACAGTCGCACGCTTGTGTATCTGCGCCACGACAGGCGACGAAACAGAATTTTACAGAAAAACTCTAAAAAAGTTGATAATTATTGAAAGTAAATAAATTCTTTAAATAATGAATCCTTACGTACTGAGCGGCGGAACTCAACGCCGCGCTTTGCCTTGTTACCAGAGCGAGGAATATGAAAGTACTAGGTATTGTTTAATATTTTCATTTCGTGGAGTGGGAATCGAACCCACATCCTGTCGCGTTTACAGTCGCACGCTTGTGTCTTAACACTAGGTTCTCTAGTTCCGTTTGCCGGGATACAGCGTGAAGCTTAAAAAAAACAATAATATGAAGCGTTTGAATAATGTCAAAATTACAACTTTAGGAACCTTTAAATAGCTTTCTTAAAACTTTCTAAACGCCTGTTGTGGCGCAGAGGCACAAGCGTGCGACTGTAAACGCGATAGGTTGTGGGTTCGATTCCCACTCCAGGAATTGGAATTTTTCATTTCCTGGGTTTTGTAACAAGACAAAGCGCGGCGTTGAGTTCCGCCACTCAGCACGCAATAACTCAATTCGGCGGAAAGTGGGGAACGGAGCTTGATCTCGGGTATATATATATATATTATATTCATACATAGCTTCACGTTGTATCACGTATATAGCAGGATAGGCAGAGGGAACCTAGTGTTAAGACACTCCGTTTTGATGAAATTCAATTTTGATTTTGATTTTATATTTTAAACCGTATAAAAATGTGAACTGTCCAAGCACTCTAACCAATTAGGCTATACATTCGTATTGAGTTACTCCGCCATCCTTATCTCAATGCTTTTCCTTCGCTAACCCTAAAGTTTTTTAAAGAAATAGCTAATTAGCGATAACAACGCTTTTGTGCTTTATTTATATTTGATTTT